>JAZGTK010007248.1:0-19626 GCA_036877625.1 Ambastaia sidthimunki | reverse complement strand
GAACAGAGAGATGAGAGGGAACCGCGGAGGGTCTACAAAAATCTTTAGTGATGGACTGATGACACTATCTGGAGGGGAGGAAAAAACAAGAAGCGATCATCACGATCTGCCCTCCTTTTCTCAAAAAGATGGGCTGATTGGGGGTCTTTAGCTCAGAGATCACCACTCAGATTTTCAGGAGAAGCTTTGTGAAGACATTAAATGCTCTCAAAAGATCCTACTGAGGCATTTTCCATTCGCCTTTTGAAAAATGGCATTTTGCTCTTGCGTTGAAGGATTTCTCTCTTAAAGGTCATGTGCTGATGCATTTCCTCTCTTATTCATATTTTAGCAGGATAATTCCTAAAAATGAGCCTGCAGGTCTGAACACCGCCGTTTGATTGGCGCACAGAGAGAGTGTCTGACATATAGCAAATGCAGCTGGCATGCAAATCAAATCCCTCTGTCAAAAAGAGAAGATGCCAAGAGAGGAGAGAGAGACCTGTTGTGTTTCCTCTTGCCTAGGCTAAGATTTATATAAAGCTATATGGAGAGCTACAACATCAAATCTGTATTTGCATAACACACACACACACACACACCACACACACACAGAGCTGGGTATCATAAGGAATCAGAATTCTGTTTCCTGGATTCTGAAAGACATAATGGACAGGGTTTGAAAACAAATTGGATTTACAACCTTCAGAAACATGTTGTCAAATTATGAGTTATTTCCTATTTTATCAACAGCAAACAAATCACATATCATTTCAAAACGAAACAATCTGTTGTTTGCCTTAGGAAGGCCCGCCCCCAGTCAGATCTGATTGGTCCAAAAATCACACACACATAACTCTACATTAAACATCAAATGTGTTCAAATGGCTTCGATTGTGTTTCATCACTCAGCATTTTCACTTTCAGCGTGTACATACAAATTACTTGTCGCTCCTGGTTAGGACAAAGACAGCTCAGTACGTTTAAGAAAACAGCTTCTATCTCTCTCACAATCTTTCCAAGCCCAGCTTATTTCTTCCTTCTCTCTAGTTGCTGTGGCTATTTAAGGTGGGATTGCGAAGCAAATATTAGCTTAGCTGTAGCAGCTGCAGTATCCCTGCTAACGCTAAAAAGTACACACTCTCTAGTACACTGCACCCTCCCTTCCCACCGGATTTTCCCGTAAAAGCACACAAATACATCATATTGACAAAAACACCAATCAATGTCTTCTGTGCCAATGCCTTTGTGTATCTTTTACATGGAATCCTTAGCTCCAAACACACAAATTCCTCTAAAGTCATAATTACAACACAGGTCTTCTGTTTGCTTGCTATACCCCTGCTGATGGTGCAGATATATTAGTAGCGTTTGTGTCTAGCTTTGTGAGCAAAAGGAGAAAAAAACCCTACAGATTCTACCTACAGAGGACGATTCCCAAACATCACGCTTTCAAACCGTGAGATCTTGCTGATAGAAAAGATGCAGGGATAAGGCACAATGCCTCACCCTGCTGTCTGTCTGGCGATCGAATCAGTAATACCTCTCCGCACCCTGGCCCTCTGAAATTGGAACACACGTGTGTTGCTTCGACGTGATCCTGGGTGATTTATTACCTTTTATGACTTTCATATGAGACTTCAGGAAGAGCTCAGCTGTCTTACATATTTTATTGTCCTGACAGCATTTATCAGTGAAGAAGAGGCAGATCTGAGGGTTTGAAAGCAAGGGATCGATGTGCCAGCATTTGATCCTTGTAACCTTAGTTACTGCACACAGACATGAGGGCGTGCAGATGTACACACACACACGCACATACGCAAACCTTTACATTTAACATGTTTGCGTACACCCAGGCATCTACAACATGCAAACACACACATTCCTTGGGGGGGAGGGTGGGCTTCAAAAATGCCAAAATGTACATAACAAGGTACTGCAGATGTATGTAAATGTAACGTACACAAATATCTAAATCTGATTATTTTATATCATAAAATTTATATGGATAGAATATTACAGGAAATTTTGACTATGCTTCATTAAGCTGTGAAACTTGACTCTTCAGCAAAAATACAAATTCTGCTTAGATTCCACTTACTTTAGATGGATGTGTTTATTGTTTTGAGAACATAAAAATGTTGCTCGCAGCGATGCACCAAACCATTAGAAAAAAAAAACACTTTTCTATTTTTAAACCAATGCATAATGAAGTTGTACTTCTCAGACTTGCGATCAGACACATTTTTAAACTGATTCTACTGTTCTGCAGACAGTAGAACATTTAAAACAAATTCCTCCCAAACTGTACATGAAAAATACTGTTGATGCTCACCATAACCAAATTTGCTTATGATTTATTTAGCTGGTTTTGCATCCCAAAAGGTGAACAATCACATATGTTGCCCTGGAAACATAAAAGCAGGGAAAGATAAACTAGTTCATAAGTATTGTTTTCCATTCGTTCTCTCATGGGCTGTTTCTTAGCAGGTGGTTTAGAAGAACCTTCAAATTCACCTTCATGAAAATCACTAAATTTAATCTTGAATCTTTCGTACGACAATGTACATACTGAGCCGCCCGGACACCTTAAAATTACCCATTACCCATCTGCGCCACTCAGCCGGCGTCTCCAGGGACCCTCCCGCAGCAGATGCCGTGTAAAACTCTATCGTAACTGGAAAAAGAAAGTCAGAGGGAAAAAGAGATTCTGCCTGCAGCCTGTTTTTCTAAATCAGGCAGTACGCTGAGGGGAAACTGACTCCAGATCAGCCGTTCTGCTTCACTCATTCAGAACAGGGGACTGTATCGGTGAACTTTAGCCTCCATTTGGTGTGTACAAAGACGAGTGGCTCTTGTTAGAAAATGATCTGCCCTCCACTCTCGACTTGCCCATGAATCAGCCAGACCGAACACGAACCAGAACATTCTGAGAATCTGAAGATGGAAAACCTGTAAATACTCATTTTTAAAGCAACGGCAAAAATTTTTGGAGAAGCATCTGAGGCAAAGCAGATCCTTAAACCAAACATAACCGAGAATACAGTAAAGTTTCCTAAACTATGAAAGAGTAACGTGAGCAATACAATTCTACTCTGGATATTCCTGAAAAACACATTTAGTGATACAAAGTAACCAAAGAAAGATATTTAGCCACATTATAAATAGGAAATAGAGCGAAAAAAACTGCAATTCTGTGAAAACTTCTATAACTTTTCATTAAAATTGCAGCAGGACTATACTGTTCTCTTCAGCCTGCATCCGTCTCTATTGTATTTCAGAAATAACTTGGAAACCATTGTATCTCCATCCCTACTGACTGACAGCCACAGAACATCTCATCTGCACTATTCTTCTATTGCTCCACACACTGTATTGTTAGTCCATGAGATCTCCGTCTGACATTCGTTTTCAATAAGGCAGTGCTAATGCAATTTTTTTGGGGTCACTTTTTGTGGAAGCCTGCCACTGGCAGGTGGGCCTGTCAGTTGAAATGGCAGGGGATCTGGGCCCAATATCTTTGTCAGATGCATTGTAATTGTGAGGGGCAGTGCGGATGAACCGGCTGGTCGGGATATTGCTTTGTATTTCCCCAGAGCCCTTGTCGCCTTCTCTAGTCTGCCACTTTCTATGCATCCCTCTCTGTTTTTGTTGTGGCTGAGAGAAAGAGAGAGAGTGAGAAAGAGAGAAAGAGAGGGGCCACAAGTCGGACCATGGTTCACATAAAGCTGGCATCAAATGTGGATCTCTAAACAACAGAGGAACAGGAAAACAGACACACACACACACACACACACACACACACACACACACAAATCAAGTCAATGATTTCTAACACATGAAAATTAGGTCTTATCAATTATATCATACAAGTTTAATATATATAAATCTCCACACTCAAAAATAAAGCACCTTAGGTTTAGCAAAGAACCCTTTTCATCAGGAACCGGGTTAAAACAGGAAAGAAAACGGTGCTCATCAAAATATTAAGATGAACTACAAATGTTCTCAATGATTCTCTGACTCATGAAACACACACACACGTTTGTTTATTTATCATGGTGGGGACTTTCCATTGACGTTCACTGTTTTTATATTGCGCTAATGACATTTTCTACTCACTAAACTTACACTCACTGAAACCTTATTGCATGTTTTTTTATGAAATCATACGCTGTTTTCTACATTGTGAAACATTGTGTACATGTTTCTACATCTACACACGTGAAACCTGGTTTACACACACACTTATTTGGCTAAACTAATTTGTAATAATGCACTATAGAGATTTATGAATTATTATTATGTACAGACAATTGTAATGACTATAGACTAACACACCCCAAGGCTAACAGACCACACTCTTGTATTTTTAGAATAAAAATAAATATTATTCATATAATTTATTTATATATATTATATTAAAAAACAATCCTAAAAACTAAAATGGAAATTTTGAAAAAGCTCACCCTTCTGTTCCTAAAATAAAGTACGAACACACACACAATATTTTTTAATATTTATGAACCTGGCACATTTCCCCCACAGTCACAAATCCACACGTCTCCACTTTAATCCAAAATTCTAATTTCTAGAACAACAGTGTTCACAGATAAGGGGAGAGTGTTGTGTGCCTGTTGGAGGCACGCATAATAATCATGCTTTGGGTGGAGTGGCTGTACTGTAACTACCTCAAATCCCTTATCCCTCCCTCTCTCTCTCTCTCTCTCTCTCTCTCTCTCTTTAGTTCCAGCCAGAAGAGCCATGCTCCCCATTAACTCTCTTCAGCAGGAGCTCTAGAGTAGAGTATACCATTAAACACAGGGCCATTTTAGGCAATGGGATTAAAAGGGAAAGAGTTCAGCACAGTATGTGATGGGGAATGGTTTAGAAAGTGCTGGAATAAAGTCAACACTCATAGCTGGTAAAGAGAGACTAAGTGAGAGAGATAGAAATATAAAGAGAGAAAGAGATGAAGAGGGCTGTTTGGCGGTATGTTTCTTAAAGCTAAAGTGCCACTGCATTGCTGTAAAAAGTTGTTTTTAATAGGGTTCATAAACAATCCCCAACTTCTATTGGTCAGGCCAACAGGCAGCTCCGCCCCAAACTCAGCTCATTGGTTGAGCCAATCGTCAACAGATATTCTCAAATATCAAAGGAATTTTGATAGCTTCATAATGCCAACACTTTTTTATGAAATTAACCTTTATAATAGTTATTATTATTTTTGCCAAAAATGTCATATCACTCTCAACAATAAAATTTGGAACAGAAGAAAGCCCAGAGGTATTCAAAAGATAAGAGGGTGAGTAAATAAAGACAACATTTTTAATTTTACTTTTTTTTGGCTTAAAATGAACAAGCAGTTACTTGAGATCTCCTTTTCTTACCCCTATTCCCAGTCATACGTTACATATAATAATAATATAAATAATAATAAAAATAATAATAATTTTTAATTTGCTTTTGGGTTCAATTTCCCAGCAAAATTTGACTTCTTATGTAATGAAAATTAAACAGCAACTTGCAATTTTATGTTTTAAACACAGATGGCGGTAGAGAGGCAAAAGTTACAGAGTAACAGTTACAAGTTACAGCTTTAAGGTGGGACTGGATAAAGTACTTTAAAAAGCACTAGAGAGAGATCGAGGAGGAGACAGTATGGCTGGACACACCACATTAAACCTCTCTAGGTGGTATTGGATTGGTTCCCACAGTCCCGTCCCTCACTCGAAAGCACAGTGAAGGTGTAACATTAGGGCCCTATGAAATGCTCTCAAATCTACTTCTGCTTAAAATCCATGACCAAAAAAAAAAGACAACACAGTCGGCTAACCAACGTTGCTGGAGATGAAGACAAAGAGCGACATATTCCGGCTGGGCTCCTGATAAGACGCTGAAGATGACAAATGGCCCTACATTTAGCGTTAAGGAGGTAAGCTGCTCTGAGCCTGTTCCAGCCAGAGGACTGATCTGTTGTTCAATGCTACGCTCTGAATTCACATGCTTAAATGCAGAAAAATGGGGCAGGCTTTGTAAAAATGCATTGAGTTAATTAAGACGAAGTGGGCTGCAAATCTATCTGACGTTTCGCTGGCAACAGAGGGGCTGTCTGTCGGCACGGTAACGCTCTGTGATTCGATGTCAGGAGGGCGATAACATTCTGATAGGATATTTGTCATCCACACTAACTCTGTTAACAGTGGTCTCTATCAATGACTGGCTTAAAATCGAATGATCAAGGTTCCAATAGTGTTGGTTGTGTCTCAATCGTCAATCTACACCCTAGATCGATGGTAAAAATACAGCCTACAGAAAGTGCCCTTATGATTACCAGGTTACTCACTATATTTACATTTGCATTCATGAATTTACCAGATACTACCAGAAATGTTCCTGTCATGTAACTAATGCCTAGCTAAAACTGACTAAAGTTGGGCTTGCAACAGCAGGTAAAGTGTGGTAGGTTCAATTCACAGGAAACACATTTACTGATGGGCACAAACTGATGTAGGATGAACAAATGACACCATTAGGATATCACTCGTGGCATTTACACAATAACACTGTTGATAAGTATCAGGTATCTGAGTCCTCAGTATCCCAATGTTTAGTGCATCAGGGCCCCTTCTGATTTAGTCAAAGTAAAGATTGAGACACAGCCATTATCTTATTCTCATAATGATACAAATCTTTCTTATCTGATCAGATAAAACTGCAAATAATGAGCAATTTAAATATGCAATTTTAATAAACCTCACATTGTTCAAAACAACATTGTGGTTCCTTAATCCGTGTGTTCACATTCATGCAACACACACGCGCTAAACGCAATGCGGCAGGAGGTGTTTTGTGCTTTCTTGGCAGATACAAACTCAGAAATGAATCGAGTGGAAGAATGAAAATTGAGAGCGTGAGAGAGAGCAAGAGAGACAGAGAGAGAGAGAGAGAGAGAAAGAAAGAAAGAAAGAAAGAGAGAGAGAGAGGGGGAATGTTGTTGCAGTGACGGTCATGCAGGGATCTGATTGGGGATTGTGACATCACTGATGAGACACACACTCGAGTGTGTGGAGTGTGGCTGACTTCTACAATGAGGTGCCACAGTCTCTCTGTGTTTGGCTCTTTCAAGTCCCCTATAAATTCATGTCCAGTTCATTTTTGTTGTTTTACAGTTTGAAAACTTTGCAAAAGTAATGCTTTTAATAAAAATATCAAAACATAAACTTTTTCTTTTAAATCTTACTGACCTCTACCAAAATCATAAGGGTGTAAAGTGCTCCTCTCTGTACCTGCACACGGGTACCTGCTTGTTGGTTACACCACACTGACTTTGTCAGACGAATGTTCTCAAACATAAACATAAAATTGGTTCACTGCTTCTGTAAGAAATAACACATTGTTCCAGACTACCCATGTCTACACTTCTTTTTCAACTATTTCAGCCTTTAAAAAAAACATTCCTTTTTTTAAACTCTAGACAGAAAATGTACTTTAAATGGGCCTCCATGAATTATATTTTCTAATGCTTTTTAGAAAAAATTAACAGATACAGACAAAAAAACAAAACGCCACATCACAGACACATACAAAAGCCCAAAAGTGTTTCTTTAGTGACAGAAAGCTAAAAGTGAGTCTTTGGTTGAATAGCTTCCAAAGCTAAAGTGAGAATTGCTCAGAAGTCTGCGGTCTCCAAAGAGGGGATATATTGTACATTTTCTTTAAATCCAGACAGCTTTGTTATGAATCACTGCCCTGAGTGAGACAAATTACAATGAAAGGAACTATCACAATAAAGCAGCAAGCGAGACACACTCCAAACTGAAGTGTGCAACACACTCGTCAGCATTCACACGCAACAATGTAATTATGTGAGCGCAGGGTGTAAATAAACCAGCCTGGGTTTTTATCACTGTTCTCTCTAATTGATTTGGTAGAGCTGCTTTGTTGCTAATGGCCACAGGATACATCTTTGACCTGTACTGAAAGAAAGCAGGCAGGACGGCTAGACACGACGGGGTGGTTTGATTTGATTTGTCGGGGTGCCGAAACGCCTGGCGCGGCTGTACTTAATCACACGGCTTAATTAAAAACCGCCAGCGTGCGGGGTTGGACGGATGACTCCCTCGCCACATGCAAATACTGCATTGCCACCTGTCCAAGTACATCGCTGAATAAAGAGAAAAGAACTCTCACCAAGATCGGCAGCCATAATTAAGCGTAAAATTGGGCTAATAACGAACGTGTCACGGGTGAGCTTCAGATCAGATATTATAATTGGACCAACCGTGGCAAATCAGGAAGGCGTGGAAATGAAGCGATCGGCGGGTGGCAAGAAGACATGATGGACACCTGCAGCTTACAAAGGGAGATGGAAGAAAGTTTGGGATGTGTACCTGTAAAAGGATTTCGGGACTAACGGAGTCTGGACTTGGAAGTCCAAGGAAAAGTTTGGGAATCCGACCTGGAGGTTAAGAAACATTGATCCAAACCTGATAGATGCACACTTCCTGTGCATCTATTGCACAATATTCCACTGCTGCCACTGTCTGTTGTGTGATTTAGTGTAGCTACAGCACGTCCATGCTATTAAAACCAAGATAAAGCATAAATTTACACTCAGTATGCGCGTGCACACACACAAGACGTTGTAAGAGAGACAGTAGTAACTAGAGACGTATATCTTAAAAACGTCTATTTTGATGCAGCATACACAATACGCAGACACAAAATATTAAATTAAGACTCCAAGTACACTGTCTGTTTTTATGCATCCGATATGCACAGAAACACAGAGCCCTGACACTCAACTGTAAATAACACACCATTAATTTTGTTATGACAGCTAAGCTATGTTAAAAAAAAACACAATATTGTTCTGCCAGACACTGGCAACTGTTAGACACTACAGCAGTAAAATCGACCTATGCTGCTTCTACATTTTGATTTCATATTGGCACATCTGAAAACAGCTGTTTTATTTAGACTAATGCCTACGGACCTCCCACAGTCCAATCAGTAACCGTCTCATAACTACATTTTTTTTTCATGTAATACGTTTTGTTTTCAGATAACCCCAACCCTTAAACAGCACGTGAAAACAAAACAAACCTTGACTGGTCGCTTTACACGTTGCTTATTACTGACCAAGAAGCCCTAAACGAGACTCTACCACAACAAATAAGATTACAAATCATAACAGAGGCCGATATTGAGAAACAGACCTGGCAATGAAGGTAAATCTACTGACCGCAACTGGAGGCGGGCTAATGATCAATCCATCATGCGTTTATTGGCACGCCATTGGCTGAAACGAGGCACCATCTGTGTTCCTCCGTCTGGCCTCTGTCAGAACAGGTGACGGCTGCATCACTCCTTCTGGTTCCCATCATCTCACTCTCTGCCAAAATGTAACATCTCAATGCTAATAGGGATGGTAAAATATGAGCGTCTCCTGCCATGGTTTGCCCACGCTCAGTTTGGACAGATCACTCAACACGGAAACATCTGAAGTGGAAAGAGGATGCAGGGAACATGTTTCCTTCTGTGCTCGTACACGGCCGGTCGTGACTGGATTTTTGTTAGCAAGACAAATATCAGGACAAGAAGGAGGTGAGCGATTTAGAAGGCTAATTATATTAGATGGAGATGATGATAAGATGATGTGACACTGTTGAATTTCATTCAATGGGGGATGTGAAATTACTACTTGACATAGACTACTTGACTACTTTTATTGTCCCATATTAGGAAAAAACATACCAGACAAAACAATGATAAAAAGTAACTAGCAATGACATTTCTTACTGTAATAATAATGCTATATACTACTAGCTTTAAAGAAAATTGTTTTCATTAACTGTGTATATTTCCCTAGGTGTTGCCATTGTTTTTGTGACATCATTCACTCCCGTCTCTGTACAATCAGAAAGATTCCAAATGGAAGTCCAACTGCAAGTGGAATTCAATCGCACCGTTCCAAGAAGGAAGTTCTAAATTCCAGTGTTGGCAGCTGAATGGAACAAATAAAACGTAGCATTAGAGGAATATGTGCGCATATGGAGCGGAAGCACAGAGACGCTACGTATCAAAGGCCTGCTGAAGATCAACCAAACAGAATAGCAAAAAGGGCCTTTCAAAGTAGTGACTTTAATCTTCTCACAATGTTACCATCAAACTGAAAGTAAGTGTCATAAAGGGGCCCAGGGGCTTAATAACTACCCCTGTGAAGAGTGTAAATCTTTAATAGGGGGCAAACTAAGCCTGCAGCTACTCTGAAACATACACTCCAATATACTTGCATAGAGAAGTAGAAACAGGGCACAAACACTTTTGACATTAACACACAAAAGGTACCACAGTGCATCGGTTACTTACAAATAAGTCTCATCTGTAGCCGCCCTTGAGGCAGTCCTCATCTGTAAATATTTATATACAGATTTCTATCAAGGGCCAGACTGATTTAAACCCACTTGCTCTCTGCGAGTCTGCGGGACTCTGACACACAGCGGCTGATGTAAGAGAGAGCTCATAATAATTTGATCACAGCTGGGACGTTATTGCACTTTTTACGCAGAGGTTGTCGAGAAAAGCAAAGATAGAAAAACATGAAGTAAAACACTGTTTAGGATCTTTCTATAATTTACTCTATAATTATATTATTTATCAATTATATACATTTCATAATGCGTTTTATTGTACACTGTACAAACACCTTAAAGTTATTCAAACACTTTTTCTGCAACATAAAATTAACAATAACATAAAAAATGTTGTAATGTAAATATGTTCAAATAAAACATTAACAATGAAGTACTTTCTAATGCATTTAAAAAGAGAAAAAGCAAAAAAGGATATTTAATGGGAATCATTAAATATCAGTGGCAGATCTGATTTTATTTAATTGAGAAATAATTAAATTAGGAAAAGCTATTATATACAGAACAAAGATGGGTGGCTGGAGAACAGAGGCGGAAAAATAAAAGGGCTTAGTGACAATAGACAATGAAAAACATTTTTTCTTTGGAATACAACGCACTGTTGAATTCTGTAGAATAACATCAGAAATGTGAGAAAAGCAAACAGGGTCAGAGGGTTGAAATAGGTGTTTATTTCTAACCTAACCTAATCATCTACTGCCTAATCTAACCAAGCTTACATAGATTAACTGCTTTCCCAGAGTTTTCTCTAAAATAGTCATTTCTGCAGTGGGTGGAGCAAGTTCACATGCCCCACCCTAAAAATCTGCAGTGTCACATATACACACCCAAGTGTGTTTGTGTGAATATACCTGCCAGCACTATCATCTCTTATTCATGTGCAAAGAAACTAACACTGATATTCAAACGGAGAACATCGGTGAAAATCTTGATTTGTTTACTTCATGCAATCTGTCCGTTTTCCAAACTGAAGACTGTACACAATAATCACTTCTCATCACGTTCACCCAGAGAGAGGGAAAACGGACATTTTGGCAGACAATTAAACGTGTAATAGCACCAATTACAGCTAATGATGGATTGTTGATCATTCTTGGAGAATGTAGCAGCAATTCTTCAGAGAGCAGAGAATGTATGGATGGGAAAAGAGTGAGTGTGTTGGCACAGCAGGGAGAAAATGTTCAATAGTCCAGTGAAAAGCTACAATCAGGCTCATTGAAAAACAAGAGGTGGAGGCCCTGGGTCGACAGAGTGGGAAAAATGAGGTCTATTTGTCAAAAAACTCTGCGGAACCTTACGGTGAAAATCAGTCATAATTAAGGCCATTTATCCAGTGAAGTCAAACAGATGTTTATACGGTTTATATAAGGTCACTGTTCTACGGACAGTGCGTGTACATCTAAACTCTCGTCAGCTAAGGCTTATCGCTTCTTTTCATGCATTCCTAAGTGCACTTTGGATGAGAGGCTGAACAGGATGTAGGAAATGGCCAAAGGTATTACGGCAAGGCTAGATCTGTCAACTACAGAAAGGCAACCTGCGCACCTGCCCACTGAATCAAACTTCAGACCTTGTAATTCTAGACTGGATTTCAAAGGTGTCCAAATGGTGCCTATTGCAACCTGTCACAGCTAATAAAAGCTTCCATTGTCAAGGCACAAAACATTAAAGAAAACCTAGTTTTATGAATTTTGTGTTCTGAAAGAACCGTGGCATGCCTATTTTATGGTGCTTTTATGGCTATTGTGCACCGACCTCCCTCACGCAGACATTGTATAACCCCAGCTTCTCTCTTCTTAATAAAATAAATATCTGATGGTTTTACCATGGTTCTACTAGGCTTTTTACATGACATCGTTGAGATGTGACGTTTTGTAATTTTACATTCTGACCACCTAATTCTATGATGTCATATTAGGTAGCCCCACCCACTCTCTCATTGGTCAAAAATCCTGCTCTTTATAACGTACATTAAACAATAAAACATTCTAATTAGCTGATACTGATTCACCTTCAGTGTGGACGTACAAATCGTGTGGCTTTCTGCCTCAACGCACCATGCCATTATGGCCCAAAACTCACTATTACAATGTATTACAAAGTGATATTTTACTTAACAAAAATAACCACAATGACAGTTCAGGTAAAGCATGTTGGTTTAACTTGTCTCTTAGGAGTACGATCAAACAGTTCTGGCCTTCAGGTCAATCACGTCCGGTAGAAAACACTTCAAACCAAAGAGCACCATCAAAAGTAGCCTCACGGAGCACTGGCAACTTTGACCTGGCCTGAACGCTAAAAAGCAATGAAAAAAACTACAAATATCTCATTAACAGCCTTCAGTAGTGCAGGGCAGAGCATAGAACAGCTTTCTCAGCTTTAATGCCCACAATATTGATCTTGCTGGTGAGGTCCACGGCCTATTGCTGGGAAAGCAACAGCATGGCAATGGCCAGTGTGTACATGGGCGATGCAGCATGTTTGTGCGCTGTGAGTGTGAGTGCATCCGTGAGAGCTTCTTGGCGTCGGGCGGCCGGAGAGCTCAGTGGTTTCTCGCAGCTGATGGGCGGGTGCAGACAGCGCGGAACCGACCCGATGTCTTTTTAATGGCACCGTTGCTCTCTGGAAACCAATGTACGAGACTGCATACTGTGAAACTCGAACCTTCAACCTGTTTAATTCTGATTTCTAATCCTGCCAACACAACGCTGCTCTGCTTTATTGACCGGATGGCTACACCTGCTAAACCTCCAGGGAAAACTGTCCATTCTGCTTAAATTCATCAGTGCGGAGAAGATCGTTGTTACAATATTTTGATGTATTTTTCTGCAGAATATTATGTATTTACATAAATCTCAGATTTGGAAGGTCTTGGTGCTTTTTATCCGAAACATCTTTGTAATAGCTCAGGGACAGAGCTACAGTATCAATTCAGTGCTGGTTCGTGCTGTAGGAACGCCAAAATGACTAGAAAAACGCTAATAGCAAGATGGTTTAAGACTGTGTATGTCAATTTCCACCCTTATTTTTCTTACATTAATGACAGAAATAAACTCAGTTACAATAGCTAGATATGTGGGAGAGCATTGCTATAATGGCTACATTGTATTGCATTAAATATTAACATTAAATCAAAACTAGTTATAATAAAACTGGCACAGTTACACATGAAATGGCTACAATGAAGATGCATGAAATGGTAAATAACAGGCACAATTAACTATAACCAGGGTATATGATGAATATTACCTTATAAATAAAGAACAGAGGACAGAGAAAGAAAAAAACAGATACAAAGAGAGGGCCGTTGGAGGACTAAAACCAGAGAATACTACACATTCCCCGTTTATCCTTGACCATGTGACCAAACCCAACTGAAGATAATCAAATTAAAGACCATGTTTAACCCTCACTGTCCTGAACAAATGGCAGTCCATCTGTATGCAATACAACACCTCAGCCAAAAGCCTTTGACTCCTATCAGCTCATCTGTAGACTCAGGAATGCAAAAGGTCCCTTCAGGCAAGGAGATGGGGTTGTGACACTGCAATAAATCCCTTTTAATATTCAATCCTCTACTGGGCTAAACATTAAAACAAGGCCAGGGGCAAGTGAGTTTGGGCTCCGTTGACAGGGCGGCCCCAGTGGGCCAGTGCAACGTGGTCACTGCGTCTTACTGTAGATTTGCTGATGCACATGCAAACTGATCCTTTTGTATGCAAAATGTTTAACAATGCTGCACATTTTCTATTTGTGAATATGTCACAAAGGTTAAATATCTAGCTGGCTAGTACAAATTACGATTTTTCAAAATTCCAGAAATGACTTGCACTGCTGCAAACATTATAAATGGGCATTTTGGAAACATATTTTTGTATGTGACAGAAAAAGCACTATTATATAGCACTTGCTGGAAATTATTGCAAGCAAAAATCTGAACTACTGACCTCTACAGATACCGAATACGTCATCTATACGACTGCATGCGTGTGTCTGTGCATGCGTTTTTCCATCTCTAGAGGTCTCAACCCCTGTGTTCATTAATAGCATGTACCACACGCTCCATCGCTTCTTCCTCTGCCGTCCTTGAAACACAAACATACACACACAAACACATCTGCGCCTTTTCTTTAGGTACAGGCTCCTCTCTGACCTCGCCATTCACAACCTGCGACGCGCTGCACCGCAAGATGCGACGAGGAAGTAAAATGGCAGAGCTAATATTAGCCTCGCAGTTCTGATAAAGAACACAGAGACTGAAGTGGAAATGTAAGCAGGGAGCTCTTGATTTCTCATGTCAGGGGTATTTTAATCTGAGGTGGGCGGTAGTTGGCGAAACTGGAACGAATGAAATGATGAGATCATCATGATATAAAAAATCATGAGATGTTCAGCTTTAATAAAGACGGTCACAAATTAAAGTTGCAATCTGTAACTTCTTTTGATTACAAATAAACAAAAATCGTTATTGAGCAAGTACATAACCGATCAGCGTTTAAAACGGTCTTTACTGTATCCTGATTCATAATGATAAGCTCATAATAATATCATAAGCTAAATAATAATAATTTATAATATGAGCTCTCATATCTGATTTCCCAGGAAATGTCAGTTTGGCTTCATTTGACTTGAAAAGTATGTAAAGTAACCTGCAATTTTATGTTTCAAACAGAGGTGGCGGTACAGAGGCAAAAGTTACAGATTGCATCTTTAATGAAAACCGGTCAAGGGACCAAACCTGATTTGAAACAGGGTACTTGGTGATTAGCTGTTCCAAAGCCCAGTTTGGCCACTTGAACTGACCAGCTGGTAGCTGGTAGCTGGTTTTTTGTTGGTTTAAGATGGTCTTCCAGCCTGTACTTAGCTACAGTACCAGCTCCAGATTGATTTTTCTGCAAGGCCTGAACTTCTTTGACCCTGTACAGCTATTGGCTTGAAGAAAACCCATCCAATAGATCTGCCTGATGTCTTTTTGGGCTGTTTACAGAATCCAATCCAACACCCAGAAGTCACACTAAATGCCTATTTAACAAATAAAAAAAGCCTTGTGGGAGTTGGATATGTTCCACCAGAGCTCAGTCATCAATAGATAAACATTTGTCATGATACTTTTGGTTGTGAATACTTTGCTCGTATTGAGAGTTGAAAAATAGTTTACATTGATCTTTCTTGAGGCTAAAGGGAAAATTACTCTCGCATTGATTTTCAAAGAAACCCGTACTTTCTTGACACACTCAATCGCACTATTAGCTCTTAAATTATTGTAATCGTTCTCTGAAGTGCGACTTTAACGTGTCTCTGGAATCCTTTGGTGGATTCATCTTTTGCACGACCAAAATATTTCTTAAGCTAATGTTTTCACCTAAAGGTTTGTTCACACCAATAACGGAAGGAAAATGAAACAAATGACAGATAAAAGGTCTATTCACGTGCTTTGATGCTTGAAGAAAGAACACTGGATAACAGATACACACTGATATTTAATGCAAAATACAACACATAACAGATATCACACTTGTTTAATAGAAACTAAACCCAGATTGAAAAGAAGTGCTTTCTTATGCATTAGAGTAAAACGGCTCCAATTCACCAGACAATAAATATTTTTAACCATCTGATAATACAGAATTCACTATAGCTTTAATGCATTAACAACACAGCTTTCCACCATAGAAAACCAATATCTTTATCACAGTCACAACCTTACAATTTATTACAGCACACACACATTTCATTTTATATTTACATTTATGCATTGACAGAAGCTTTTATCCTTGGGACTCGAACCTACAACCTTTGCGCCGCTAACACAATGCTCTACCGTTTGAGCTACAGGAACAACACGTACAGCAATAACAGTATTTATAACCTGAAACCAATTCACAAGTAACCTGTCCTCATTCAGGCCTCTCTGTACGGCTTTATTAATGAACTCCACTGCCTCCCTCACACTTTCTAATGATGCCAAACTCTTTACTTTGCTGTAAAAATGAGCCGCTAATGTGCAAAACTCACAGACGTCCTGATTGCGTTGCGATTAAATACGATTCCAAGCAGAACTGAGGACTCCATTAAACAACACGTGACTGAGTGGCAGGGAATTCTGGAGGAATAACAGGCGAATGTATTCCGTCACAGTCCGCACTCGTTTTTTTCAGCAAGACTTAATCACATCTTCCCAAACAAGGCTCAGAAAAGCACATCTTCAGGGATCGTCTAGGAAGGAAATTAAAAAATGAAATTAATCTGACCTTCTGGAGGAGAGGAAGGGTTTCTAGAAGTGCTGTAAGATAATGATACCAATCTGCACCTCTTCCTACTGAGACCCCAAGAGAAAAGACCACTAAGCCTACCGCCTCCCCAGAGCACTCACACACACGAACACACACACGAACGAACACACACACACACGAACGAACACACACACACACACACGAACGAACACACACACACATATGAACGAACACACACACACACACGAACTAATGAACACACACACACACGAACGAACACGCACACACACACACACACACGAACGAACACACACACACACAAACGAACACACACACACACAAACGAACACACACACACACACACACAAACGAACACACACACACACGAACACACACATTGGGTTTTCATTTTTTATGGGGATAAAAACAATGTTTATCATTCCATAAACATTTTATTTCCATAAACCTACTGCTATTTTACGTTTTCAAAATGGATCATTCTCTATGATTTCTGTTTGTTTCCTCATGGGGACCTAAAAATTGTTTCAACAAGGTCAGCATTTACTGGTAATACTGCACTTGTGGGGACATTTGGTACCCATAACATAGTGAATACCAGGATCCAATACACAATACAGATCTCTCCACCACTGGCTCTGAGATTTATGAGCACAACTGCCATGATGAGGACTCAGCAAAACATTCTACAGTGAAACACTGGCTGCCACCTCACCTCACAAGCCAAGACACTTTGTTTGCAGTACATTTTATATATAGCAGTTATTGCTTTTGCCAGTAATGAAACGCATCACTTTAAAATTCTTATTGATATGCCAGTATCAAAGTAATATTAGTCTGTATTCCTAAAATGACTACGCTGATATATTATACTTCCATAATCAGATTAAACAGTTTACTGAAAAAAAGGCTTTTTTTTAAACAAAGAAAAACAGATTTGTTTTTTAAAACGGATCTTTGGCACTGACTGTTCAGACTGTTATTTTGCAAACGACAAAATCTGATCTTTTCATTCTGATGGTGTGGTTAATTTACACAGTAAACTACATAACCTTGACAAAATAATACTTTAATCACATAACACTAAAAACACCATAGTGTAGAATAAACTCTGTTAAAGACACAACTTTCCTAAATATCCCTCCAAGATTTTCAAAGACACTCATGAACTTTTAAGAGGACAAAACAGCTGATATCAATCTCTTTTGTTCTTTTCTTTAGTTTGATAAATGAGCTTTACTGGACTGCTATTAAGCTAGCCAATTTAAAACCTGCAGAACAACCTCGGCGATACGACCACGTCAAGACGAGAATTCGCAGTAATTCATAATCTGCTATAACCTCCGTGATTCCTAATCCTTTGTGAATGAATATGAGGCTGATGTTTGGGAAAATCCACCAGGATACTTAAAAAGAATGAAAAATGGAAACAAACTTGGTAAACTTGTTTGTCTGGAGTACAGTTAGTCACTCTTTCCTTTCAAAGCTCCCTGACTCATTAACTAACTGAATCTTGAGAACATCTATTTTTATCAAACAGCGAAGATGGTTTTTAACTCCCTTGAAGTGGAACATCTGATGTAGCCATGGATACAGATTTAAAAGCAGTGTGTAAACACTAATGAGAAGTAATTATGACAGAATGATTAGAGCTCAGTATTTCTCATTAGTCTTGAGGCATATAAACAATTGTACAACTGCTTTGTGAGCCATCTGCTCTGCCTGTTCCGTATCTAAGGGTGGGATTAATTTTGTATTGGTGATTTCATTTCGATTTTAGTTCTGGTACTGTCACAGTTGGCAAAATCACAAGTTTGATCTCACTCAGGGAGAACAGAAAATAGATAACCAATGAGCAGAAAATCTTACACTACATTTAGTCATATCCAACTGTACAGTATGAGGTCACTGACGCCTTATGAGTGTACTACAACACAATACAGGACATTCTTTCCATATCATCCACAACCCGAAAGCTAATGGAGATTAAATCTGGTACAAATATTAGCGATTCTAGGCATTTAAATAGATTGTGTTTACCAGAGCCTATTACTTTAAATGCAAAAATGTCATTGCTTGAGAATTATTATGCAGCTTAATTCATAGTGACCAAGTATCAAACTCAAGTTTTTTCATTTACATATGACAGCCTTGTGTGAGAAACAGACCAAAATTTAAGTTACTTTTACTAATAATTTAACATTTCACTGAGATTTTGGTCTGTTTCTTACTCAAATCTGGCGCTACTCTAATAGCCTCAGATGGCTTGAATTTTAGCACACAAGTAACACAAACCACTTATATGATATCTGTTTTTTGGTTTTGGACCAAACCTTGTTCAATTGAACTGTTTTTGTGAGAAAATGATTGCATAACAATTCCCCCAAAATTACTGACTTTGCATTCCACAGAAGAAAAACACCATATGGCTTTAAGACAACATAAGGAGGAGTAAATAATTACGGAGCACTCAAAACTATTCCTTTAAAGTCACATATCTTGAATTTAACGATTGAACCAATAAAAGCCATGTGCTGTGACAAGCCCCGCCCACAAAGCATGAGGCCAAATCAGTCGTTTCCACCATGTGGACAGTTACGTAGAGGAATGAACAGTAAGTGACTGTTACTGTTTGCTTTACTGTAACTGATAAAGTCTCATGCTCCAGCCGCTCCCCTGGCTTTCACAGTAGCCTGAATCTAATTATTTTCCCTGCATGGTCCAACCAGCCCTAAAGGTTAATTATGGTCTGTCTGCATGATACCCTACTGCCAGAGAACAGTAAAAACTGTTAGTACCTGCAGATAGAAGCTAATGTCAGTCTGCTTGTTCCCTAGCAGCCTTTGTCTGTTTCCAGGTGCACTTACAAGGAGTTTCGAATTTTCATCTTGATCTAATTGGTGTCTATAAGATACTGGCCGTCCACCTGTGTGTACGCAGACTACACAGCATGCTTCCTT
>JAZGTK010007247.1:0-19627 GCA_036877625.1 Ambastaia sidthimunki | reverse complement strand
ACCTTGATATAATGATTTCACAATAAAGAAATGTAAAAAAAGTATGTTGTCTTTTAAGGTACTTATTTAATTATTGTTAAATTATGCTTTTACTTGATAACTTGTGTTGATGTTTATAGCAAACACTTTTTATATTTGATGTGAATCCTAATTTTGTCCAGGTCGGACGTAGAAAACTGCAACACCACGACATTCCCTCCCGCTCAACCTCTCCGCCCAGTCATTCATTCATATTTGGTCTTCCGGAAGTATCTCAGGGTCGGGCCAGTCAGTGCCTGCGCGAGCTGACTCGTGGGGTGAGAACAGTTTCATATTCAATATTTCATTTATTAACGAGCAGTATGTGTTTTTTGCCGTAAGCTTTTGGGAAGAAATGTGTGTTTTTGCAAGTAGCAGTTAAAGAGCGTTGATAATCTGACAAAGTTTAAAATAAGGTTTCCAAGGCAAGTGTATCTGGCCGCTGTCACCGGTTCGAACCCTCGGTACGCATAAAATGGCTGGTCGCGGGTTCGAGCGCCGTCACTGCTTTTTGACCAAAATATGTAAATAATATAAATGTTATTCAAATATGTACGTTATGGATGTGAATGTCCTTAGAAATAGAGACTTAAGTCATATGGCACGGGTTCGACTCGCTGTCTGGAACCCACAAACATCAAAGCGCGGTGTTTGGTTAAACCCATATTTTTCCCCATCTGTAAACGGACCTACGACGCGTAATGGCGTCGAATGTCCCAGTGTTGATCTCTTACTCTCCCCCTGTGCTGCATGGCTGAGTGTAATGGACAAAGGCATCGGTGTCAAACCCTGAGCCATGGGCGCTGACAGATGAACATGCTTAATTTGGGATGCCACGGGAAGGAGGACTGGACCTGCTACCATGACAGCGCGCCACTCATACACTTTGCATTAAATGACATTACTGCAAAGTATTAACAATAATTTGACAAATACTATAAAAACAATCCATGCAAGTTTATTCATCAGAATAAAAAAACAATCCAAACTGTCAAACTTTATATTTCTAAATAGTTAATAGGCTACCTGTCAGTTTTTTGCTTTTTGTCTTGTCAAATTTAGGAAAAAATTGCTTATAAATTTGCTGTTTAGTGTTTATACAACAAAATCTCAAATTGCAGTCATATTGTAAAAGTCATTCATAATGGACTATTGCCACAGGGTTTCATAGTTTTTGTTTTTAGACATTCAATTATTTGCTTATGTTATGTAGATGTGAATATTTTATCTGTATTTTTTTAGACTTCTATTTAATGTACTTTATGTAAATAGCCATTAAATACACATTAGTGATCAGTGTTGTATAAAATGTCTGAAATTTCTATAATGTAGCAATACTTACAGTAAATAGCCTGCAGAGGTTGTTACTGTAAATTTGTTATATATTTCAATCTGTTTGGTGATCATTAATGTATAATGTACAATAAAGTAATAAACATTAAAATAAAAGGAATATGAAATAAAAAAACGCATGTTAGAAATGCTGAAACAGAAATTGTTGAGTGATTTTTAAATTTTAACCTTACTGGCATGTATCTCTAGAAATAATTCAATTACAAATTATTTTAAGGTGTCCTATATCACCTCTGCTCTGTTTAACTGCAGTATTTGTTGGGATTTTAGTGTTTGTTGTCCATGCAAAATCATATGTTTGCAAACCAACCCTGGGTAGTTTAAAATGAATGACATCAAAATACATCAAATGTTCTCACCAAATGTTAGTTTATGATTTTCTGAGAGTTTCTATATACAAACCTGTAACAATATATATTATAAATGATTGAATGCAAAAATAATAACAGAAAACAAGCAAGTATTGTGTTTAATATTGTTTTATTCGGATTACTTGAAATATAAGTGTACAAACTGTATAAGTGTACGTACTATATCAGTAAAAGTTGCTTCATAATGTTTTCTTTTATTTTTCTCTAGAGTGATGTCATAGATGAGTGGAAGGTCCTGATTAATGACAGTGCCACAAACATGGGTGAAAAGCAGCAGTTAGAGCAAATGGTGCCATTTACACAGATTCTACAAGATCCTGTGGCCTTGCCAAACAATATTTCAGCATTCTCTCAGGTTATAAAAAGACTGACTGAATAATATGTTTTCTTCTCTGCTGCTGAATGTCCAGAAGTTGCTATGCGCAAGCAGGATGCATCGGACAGGATAGGCAAGGCCATTCCACATATTACGTGGACTCATCTTACAGGAACCAAAGATTGCCAAATGTCTGAGGGTCAAGAGAATGATTTATTAGATGAGGGGCTCTCAGTGGGGACTGAATCTAAAGACAAAGTCAACCTCGGTGTGTTGTCTGTTCTATCACAAGATCAGACAGGGGATGTGAAGGATTACAGCAAGCAGAGCTCACAAAATCATGTCCTTTATTTAGACTCAAGCCAGACATCTCTTGACAATAAGAGTGTTAGAAATAAAGTCATCACTTTTGAAGAGAACAAAAGGGGTCTGCCAGCAAACTTGCAGTTAATACCCAAGATGGAGTCTGAGTCTGTTGGGACTGATGTTTGCGAAGTAACAACCAAAGCTACAAACATTGCTAACATCTCAACCAACGATTTAATAGAAATTAAGGTTCAACGACAATCAATTTTAAGGGGATGTTTTCACAATGACAAACTATCCTTAGCTGCAAAAAACAACCACACAAACAAGAAACTTATTTTCTCAAGGACTGGAAATATAACACAGGCTGTGGATTTGGCACTTACAAGAGGGAGTCAAAAGTGTGGGCCACTGGAGATAGATTTAAATTCTGACAATGCAAAGACAGAAAGTTTGGAAAACAGTAAAGACTGTACTGATGAATATAAAACACAAATTTCATGTAATGAAGGAGACGAGATATTTGATATTGGAAGAACCCAGGCAAAAACAGGTGCAGAAGATTCCTTGGGACAGAGGGATGAGGTTCAGGTGTTAGATTTAAGCCTACCAAAAAAGAAAGACAGAAATAAAGAAAGGATGTGCGAATGGGTTGTGGACCCAGAATATGAAGGTTCACTTCATATGGAAGTTGATGAAATTGAGGATGATTTCCAACATATAGAAGTAGAACAGGAAGAGTGCAATGAAGATTGGTGGATTCCATCCAGTAACGCTCATACATATCTTCCACAGCACTGGGATGCACATGCGTCCTCTTCCACTCTGGAATCCACGCCAACTTCCACGTTTACAGACATAATGGCTTCTGATCCAATGGATATGCTACTTATAGATGATCAAGGTATTCCTTATACACTCAACCCAGATGGACAGAAAGTTCCACAGATTGACAATATTCAACACGAGGGACTGTCTGAACAAACAGCTCTAAGTCTAAGGCAAGCTGAAGATATCCAGGATACTGATTCCAGGCAATCCAATCCACTGTGTCCAAATGTGTCTGTAGGTCATGTCTCAGTGGAGAGCTCACAAGTTGTTCCAAACCTGGAGTTAAAATCTTCATACTCTGTAGTTTCTGATAAGCCATCTGTGTCTCCTGCCATGTCTGATGTTGCATCTGTTCCCATTCAGATTGTGGCTAATACTACGGGGTCAAACACTCCTATTCTGCTTCTTTCTCCATCTCAGATTCAGTCACTTTCCTCACCAGCCTCTAAGTCTAACCCAGGGCTAATTACCCTTTCTTTAGCAGTCCAGAGCACTCAGATCTCCTCCATGTTCCTTGTTTTGTCATCTCCTCAGGTGTCCTCAACTCAGAGTTCGTCCACACCAGGGCAATTATGTCACATTTCCTCTACTTCCACTGTTGCACTTCCTTTAGCTGCTTGTCCTCTTGACCCCGGTAGATCTACATTATGTGCACGTTCCTCACTTCTCAGCCTTGGATCGGTTTCTACTACAGCTACAGACATCTCAGGACTAAATAACCCCTCTAATCTTCCACTTAGCCCTACCTCATCAACTGCTTCTTCCAGCACTTCCACAAGTCCAACCAAGCAATCTAGCACTGATGCCTCCTCTGACCTACCAATGCCAACCTCCTTTCGTGAGGCTCTTCTCAGATTAGCTGTGACTGCTGAGAAAGAAAATGGAAGCCAGTGTCAAAGCACTGAAACAGTCACCACTCCTTCATGTTCTGAAGATTCCTCTCACACAGTCTATGACATTAATAACCATACGCCAGATATAAATTGTGACAACCAGTGTCCAGCAACAGAGAACATGTCTACCTCAGTAGACCAAACTGACTCATTAAGTAATATTCTCACCAATGACTGTTCACATCTCTGTTCCCCCTCACCCCTTCGTCCTGAATCACCCATATTTCCCATAAGCCACTCAAAGAACCAAGACTCGCAAGCATTAGGTCTACGTCGCATTCTTTACTGCCAGTATTGTCCGCGGGTTTTCTACTATCTTTCGGACCTTGAGCGCCATTCCATCACGCACTCCCAAAACAAGCCCTATGTTTGCCAACTTTGCAGCAAGGCATTCAAAAGATCAAGCCATCTTGAGCGACACAAACACATCCATACAGGTCAGAGAAACTTTGTGTGCCAGCTTTGCCCAAGGCGCTTTCGTGAGTCTGGAGAGCTAATGAGGCACCAGAGAGTACACACCGGTGAAAAACCTTTTCAGTGCTTAATATGCCACATGCGGTTTGCAGAGCGCAACACACTGCGACGTCATACGAAGCGCAAACACCAAGGTCAGCAGCAGGAGACAATGGACATGAATGCAAAGCCAGAAAGTGTAGGGATTTCCCTTGCTGGTATACTTGAGGAGCCAGAGGAAAACGCAGAGTGGTACAGTTCAACATTTCCTGAAATGGAGAGTGACAGTGATACAGGGGGTGAATAAGAAACATACATGCAGAACAAAAAGATGTTTTAAGAGTTACAGGAAAAGCTGTAAATAACTTTAATTTATTCTGTATTTATTCTGTATAACAGTTTCTTACAATACTGTTCTCACTAGGCACATATAATTGTCTATATTTCATTCCACTTAGATTTTAAAATCTTTACTGTTGAGGACTGAACCCATGCTGGTTAAAAAATTCATGCTGGTAAGCTTCAGTTATTTAGTTAGGTCTCCTGGTGTAATACTTTTTAATTTTTTCTTGAACAACATTGAGTTACCCTTACTGGCCACTTATTTATTGATTTCATTTTGATTTCTATCATATACAGCATCTTTCCTCAGGGGTGTGAAATAGTTGCAATTATAGTAGAAGTGTAAGTTAGACACAAAACAATAGATTTTTATGGTTTTATTATGATCTCTTGAAATAATGACACCGTTACAAAGACAATGAAAATTGGGCTTTTTGTCTGGAGAAAAGCTTTTCTGACTGTGGAACTACAATATCAGTCAGACAGTTGTTACATATCATAGTAGAAAGTTAATATTTAGGGTTCTAGAACAAATGTTCACATTGGACACCTCAGGCTTTAATTTAAAATTATGTTGCTTAAATCTTGATTTTCAAATTTGATTAGGACTCTGAATATTTGCACACTTCAAAGCTTCTCAGCCCTTCTTTTTCTGGTGGTTGCCATGCTTAATTAACTGTGCACTTGACTTTGCTTTAGGCTCACCACAGCACACTGCAGTGTGAGTTTCCAGCTGCTTAGCAGTGTCATTAAATGGCTCTATTTGGTTTGCACAGTTACAAATTACTTGCATTACATTCGTATATATTCAGATTGATTCAGTGTTATTTATTGAGCCTTTTCACAGTAGAGTTAGCATACATTTATAAAATATTGGATTCTTTATTGCAATTTGAAGTTGCTCACTCTGTTTGAGCAAACTAAGAACAGTCTTGCACCAATGAGAATTATTTATTTATGGTGGAAATGTAATATATTTAAAATGGCGTGTAATGTCAAAGATCACTTATATATTTAATACACAATTTAAAAATGAGACTGCAGTTATTAAACAGCCTAATTTCTGTAACCTCTTCCACAGGATTTTAAATAAATAAATCCAAATGCTTACAAACCATCTTATGTTTATACTAAATGTTATTAACTTAAGTAGCTTGCTGCTCTTTTTCATAGACTTTGTGAGAAGTTTAATAGACTTTTTTACAGACTATTTTTATAGGCTTTGTGAGACATTTAACATTGCATGTTTTTTTTAAATTATGCATTAATATTCAGCCCTCAGTAATGGCTATACAGTTTAAAGATCTAATCGGAATTCATATATACTTTGTAATAGCCATAGAGACATAGATTTATAATGTTACACATAATTGGTGTACACAGTGTAATGGATCCCTGCAGAAAAGATATGATATTTAATGTTAATAGTTGCCATGGTAATGATAATTTAGACATGAGATTTAAAGTGTTCTTGCATGAATGTACTTACCCTCCTTTAACCTTACAAGCTGTGCTAGACAGGCCTGTCTGAATATGTGTGAGTGACAGCTCAGATGTGCCTTTGGTGGGTGTTCCATTTGGCAGCATCAAGGAGAGCGGCTCCCACAATCAAGCTGACAGCAGGGGGCTATAAGTGTTGGGTATGTATGTGTGTGAATGTGTGAGTGTGAGAGAGATAGAAACAGTAAAAATGTAGAATGCTGTAAAACTACATGCTTGTTATAATGCAAATCACATAGTAATAGCTAGAACTTGCCATGGATGTGATATGCAATAAAGTGACATTAATGGCATGTACCAATGCCTCCAATTATGTGTACTGTAGAAGTTGCTATAGATTAAAATTAAAGATTAAACAATACAGGAAATTTCACTTTGTTTATCCTGCACTAGGACTATATCACTATTGTGCTGTGTTGAGATGTTGTGCATGGGTAAAATTCTTTATGAAATTCCCCTGGATTAAAGGCAGCTGGTCATACAGGCTTTAGTGTAAATCTGAACCTTTCAGCCGATACTGTTGTGAGCATATGTGTGATATAAAAACATAATCATTAAAGATAAACGGTATAGACAGAGGCATCATTTTGGATGTGCATGATGGGACATGATGATTGGATGGTGAGAAAAGGCTTCCTGTAGTTTAGCTATGAAATAAAGAGTAAAGTTGAGACTGGGGAAGGGCTTTGTTTTTACGTTGAGCATTGATCGACAGAAACAGGCAGTTGTCATAATGTGGTACACAAAGATCGTATAAATTAGCACAAAGTGTTTTCACACTCCTGGTGTGAAGCCAGTTGTGTGACCCTTAACTGAGACAGAAAGAGATTTGGCAAAGAAGACTTTTGCTGAGAAGGAGTTTAGTCAGGATTAATCTTGATGTGATGGATTGACCTTCAGTCACTTAGACATTTAGATGTGACAGAGACATGCAGAGGTCTGTCTTGACAATAGCGGTAGATGAGCTACAGATGCGGGTTGCTAGCAAAGTGGTGGTGAGAGCTGTCTTGTGATTGGATGACTGTTCTGAGTGACCTGAAGGTTCAGTACAGAATCTTCTAAAACCTCAGTGATGAAGAAGCTGTGAGGAGAAGAGTGTGAGCCTTTATAGGTGACCTGTTATGAAAGGATGTAGGAAAAGGATATAAACACATTGTATGACACAGAACCTTATCCTAGGATGCTGTTACATATTTTGCCACCAGGGGGCATCCTCACTCTGAGGTATGCATGACTTCGTCATACTCAAGACTATAATGCCAGTGGATTGGAACTGTAACTAGCTTTGTAACATTTTAAAGTGTGAATCTGCTTATGTTCTATGAGACCGCAGGAGAAAATACATTATCTATATGACAACACTTGAAAGTTTACTTTAAAAAAGTATTTTTTAAAAGTTCTTTTTATAGCTGTACAGAATGTAATATTTAGCATTATTTAAGAATATCTTTGTGTTCAGTAACTAATATTTCCTCAAAATAAATTAATTGAAACATGACCTTTTCATGACCTTTAACTATTTTACTCCAGTTCTAACCTATTTTCAACCTATTAATGCATTTCACCCAGAGATAAGACGTAAGCATATTTCCCCCATATTTATCATTTTGACATACTGTTCTTGCATCTATAGCTTGACTTATTTAGAACGTATAATGTGTTGTTTAAACTGAGAAGGCTGCCACAAAATGATACAATGTAACTGAGGTGAGCATGGAGGGATGACAAAAGAGAAAAAAAGATGGACAGTAACAGGTGATAAACACAGAGGGATTTATGAAAGGGGGGTTGGGGTGGTTGATGGAGGAAAGGATCATTACATCACTTTTCCCCCAATAGTACACAGTGGCTTGATTTTAACATGCAGGGGACAAATTGCGTCAGTGCTGTCATTCACAACCTTAATGGCCTCTACATTTAAATTCAGTTTCAAGGTTGTGAAAAAGACTGTTTTATTGCAGCAATATTAACTGTCTGTATGAGATTATCAGAAAAAAACTTTCTGTCTGTTCTTTCTTGTTCGATCTCATTTTCTCTATATATATTAACCTGTAAATCTTGTCTCTGGCTCTCTCTCTCTCTGTCTCTCTCTCTCTCTGGCTCTCTTTCTCTCTCTGGCTGTGTTTGCCTGACCTGCTGATACAGCAGCACACACCAACCTGTCTGTCAAAGCCACCAAACAGGTGGTGCTGTAATAATCTCTTTTAACCCCCCCCAACACACACACACTCAAACCCCTCTCCCTGTTTTTTTCCACACACACAGAAACTCATATTCTCATGTTTGTGAATTTAAATTGAATATGTTGAATGATGCAGCGTCTTTCAAATGTTACATATCTCTCTGCAAACTCAAATGTGCAGAACTGTCTATGGAACACAGTTTTTTGGAGTTTATTTTAGACATTATGTCTGATGTACCTGCTGGCAATATTGGTGTTTTTTCAGGCCTGTTTTTGGCAGCATTGTCTGTTGTATGCTAATGTATACAGCACCTCTGTTCCAACTAGGATTCAAACTCACAAGCTTGTTTTAACAAGAGCATTAAAGATGCAGCTCTCAGTGCCAGACTTTCCAAGTCTGAGAAAAAAATTAAATGGTGTGAAAAAGAAATAAATGTAGCATCCATCTGACAGCTGGATCCAGCTGTGCCTTATGTCTCTTTCTGTACATAAAATGTCACCATTTTTTACAACCTCCTCCAGCTACCCATGGGGGTCAGTTTTGGCCCTGTAACCCCCAATGGAGACAGGGAACACCACAAGTTACCCACTCATTGTCACCCCCTATGAATCTATCAGCAGATGTATGTGTGTGTGTCTGCTGTGGGGGTTCCAAGGGGGCAGGGTGTCAGGGTGCTTTTGATAGCCCAACACAGTTGGCTCAACCCCTCAGTGTGGGGGCAGAGAGAGGAAGAGAGAGATAGAGGGAACGAGGTGCATGGGGTGAATTCTGCACGGAGAAAAGAGAAAGAAACACAGGGCCCTTTTCTCCCTAAATTCACCTGCGTAAGGGAATGAACAAGCGGTTGAAAAAGAAGATAAGAAACAACCTTGTCATGAACGTTACCGTGATTTAACGCCTCAAATTCTGCCCTCGTTCTCCACCTAAACTGCAAGGATTCCTCTTTCTCTCCACTTTAATCTCTGTTAAACGTCACTCTGCCAGCCTTCAGGGGAGCTCGGGCTAAATCTGTGAGTATTCCCTTTGCATTTATTTTATTGTGTGCTTACATTTTATGTGAATTTATGCGTTTCTCTCTGAAGGCATATTTGTGTGCACATGGCTATAAAGACCTACAGCAGAAGTGTTTGTGAGCTTCAGTGAGCTAAGGCCTCTTGTTGCTGGACTAGGAAGAGTGCAGTTCTGATTAAAGTGATAGTTCACCCAAATATAAAAATTCTAAGATTCTGTCATCATCTATTCACCCTTATGTTTTATTAAACCTGTATGACTCTTTTTTCCCCAGTGAAACACAAAAGGAGATGCAGTATGTTAATGACTGAGAGCATCAGTCCCTATCCACTTTAATTGTACAGGGAAATAGAAATGTATAGGGAATGTATAGGAATGTTTTCCTCCTGTGTTCCTTTGAGGAAAGAAATGCATAAAGTCAGGTCAGGAAAAACACTTTTCCTGGAAGCACTAAAGTTTGAATGGGGTGCACAATGACATCATTGAAATCTAGCACTTGGCGACATAAGTAAAGGCAATTATTTGTGTAACTCAAGACTGTGTGCACGCACTCACTCTGCATCTGCTCCAACTGTCCGTTTTATCCTCTGCTGGTCAGGCAAACATTTCTCCCATTAGAATACTAGAAAGAAAGGAATCTGTTCTAAATCACCAAGTAATGCTGTTTATTGTCTCCGACAATAGACTCTGATTCCTCCTGTCTCTGTCAGTCATACACAAGACTACAACAGTTGCTGTATGTTATTCCCACCCCGCATCGATTGTGAATGAGAAAAGTTCAGGCCAAATGTGCTGTATCCCTGTTGTAACTTCTCCTTTGCTCTCTCTGTCTTAAGGAAGAGGAAGGGTGTATGAAATCATCCTCAACACCTGCACCTCAGGAAGAAATACATCTTTAAAGCTCCATCTTTTCCTCCTCAAGTTTCTTCATTATGACCTTGCTGGCATCTGAGAGATCGTTGCTTATTCGCAATAAGTTCCGCTCAGGTAAGGGCAGATAAAAACCAATTTAATTGTAATTCTATGGCGTTTCCCTAATGTTGCTGCAAAACAGCTTTACAAAAACATTTTAGTACAGGAAAAATATACATAGTTTTAAAGAAAAATAAAAAGTTATGCAACAATATAACACAAAAAAAAGATCCCTGGAATGCGATTGAATAAATAGGCTGGTTTTGAAAACCTACCAGTGTTGCTGTCTGTGAGCTTTGGCTGGTCCAGAGCTGGGAACTAACGTTAGTAGTAAAGTTTAAAGTTCCCTGCAAAGTTAGTTATTCTACAAACTCAAATACGTTTGTTACAGTAGTAGTTTAACTTTTCTGTTTTTGTATTTTTATATTGCATGGACATTGGTGAGCGAGCTGAGGGCAAAAGTGTAAAATCACAAAACAAAATACTAAATCAGACAAAAATGAAGGCTAAAGTTGTATAGTGAGATCGAGCCTCAACACTGCTTGTTTAAGTTCTAATGATGCTCCTAGTGGCTCTTCTGTTGAGGGACCAAGGGAGTATGTGTGGACCTATAGTACAGTTTTAAAAGGCCTGGAATGGAGATGAATGTAACTGGTCTTACAGGTGGTTGTCATAAACTAAAGGTGGGCTTGCTTGTATATTGGGTTTAAAAAATTGATTTCTAGACAGAAAATCATGCAACTTCAAAAACTAAAAACTATGAACAATCAGGACGTGTGATTTAAATCAATGTCAATCTAGGTTCTCCAACTATAATAACTTCAAATATAATATAACTTTACAATGTAATTCCAGTGTAACAACTCAATTCTAGATTGCTGAAAACGGTATGAAACGTAGTATTGCCTGTTGTGCATCATCAATACATCACATTATATAATATCGTCAAATATTATTGATCATGTCTTCATGAAATTTCACATCCTCTCATTTTTTATCAATATTGTACAAATGTAGCCAGCAGTTCTGTCCTCACTGAGGACATTGGACAGTGGACAGATTATCTTTGTTGGTTCCCATCTGTGGTTGGAACCGCTTCAAAAGCTGAGCTCTCTCTTCTTGAGTTCCTTATAAACATCCTGCTGGCAACCTCCTCAGACAAATGTGCAGCTATACTCTTTGGTAATGGCATGATTCTGCAGTCAAAACTGAACTGAATGAACACTTTTTGAACAGTCTGGCTAACACTCAAACAGAGAGAAATATACACATAAAATAGGGTTTATGTATTTTAATGTGTTTAATATTTGTGTTCATGCATTTTACATTACATTTACAGTGAATTCATTCACGGTGAATTCAAGGCATACTTTTTTTTATCAGTACTTGTATTCCCTGGGATCGAACCCACAACTTTTGTGCTGCTAACGCAATGCTCTGAGGAACACTTATGCAATTGATGAGCATAAACAAAACTAATTTAAGGTTTGATTAATTTTCTATTGCTGAATTGTATTATAAGCACTTAGAATGGGTCATTTGCTTACATTTATGTAACGTTGCAAAATGTATATTTTGCATTGTTTGTGGCTCGGTCAAAACATTTGGTGTTTGGTTAAGCTGAGGTGTTTGGGTGAGATTATCTATTTGATTTGAGAATCTTGTATCTGTGCACTCTGTAGAACTGAAGGATGAAGAGCGTTACAAAGACATCAGAGATCATGTAAAACAAATGCTTACATTAGGAAAAGGGTACAAAACTATATCCAAGTGTTTGTGTGTCTCGGTGGGCACTGCTGGTTCAATTATCAGGAAGTGAAAGCTTTCTCAAACCACTCAGACTCTGGCTAGAAAAGGTCATCCTTCTACACTTTCTGTTCAAACAAGAAGAATACTTACAGAAGCCATAGAGAAGCCCACAATAACTTTGAAGGAGCTACAGAGTTCAGTATCTTAGAATGGAGTAAAAGTTCACCAGTCAACCATAGCAAAACACACAGAATGACTAAGGAAATACTGAGACATTTTTATTACGTATTTATGTTCTAGTATTGCTAACAGTTATCTTAACAGATGACAGTACAAAATGTCACAAACCATAAGCTGCCATATGCATCTATGCAGGGGTACAGAGTCTGGGGGATGAAGCTTCAAATAACAAAGCAAGTACAACCCTCCCAATATTTAAACAATAAATAATGGAGACATGTACCGTTCACACTATAGCCCCACCCAATGTTCAAACGAATCTATACCCTTGCATATATGGCATTATTATGCAGTAAAAGCACACCAATCATCATTACTATAAGTTCCCATGACATGACATTCATTGAATATTTAATTCCAGTATTCCAATTTAATTTGGCCTGGTGCCACTCAGCATGTCATTCTCCTCCTGAGAAAAGTAAAAAGAGGAAGAATTTACTTAGTGTAAATGACAACAGAGGAGGGAGGGAGAAACTGAGAGTGAGAGAGAGAGAGACAGCTGGAGGGGGGATGGGTATGGCCACAGAAATAGACATTCAGATGAATAAATAGTTACACCCTTCCTCCTCATGTCCACTCTCAGATCTTAAAACTTAGCAGAGGTGCATCATGGGAAACGCCACCATACCTCATGACTCCTCCCACTTCTGACCTAGCTGTAATTCAGACAAGAAAGTGTGTGTGTGTGTGCCTGCGAGTGTGTGTAGTATTACATTTAGTGGTTGCACATTAGTGGGAGAATGGTGTATGTCAGTTTGGGCAAAAGCTAGGCTAGGTTACTGAATAGTTTGTTTATGTTCCCAATGTCTAATTTATCTGTCTAATTTATGATCATTCTACAGCACAGTGGGGTGCAATTTATTTGTGATGTTATGCTGTTACAGTACAAATGTAAAAGCTATTTAGTCCACATCATACAACATGTTACAATCTTCAGTGTGAGACAGAAAATCTCTGAAATATAATGTGTGAAATGCTAAGTCTGTATTTTGAAGTATTATCAGTGTTATTATTGCAAACATACTTTATCTTTTATTTCAGTTCTGCAGTTGAGAATTCAGAATCGCAGACAGCAAAATGAACTCAATGCAGGGTCTGGTAAGTATTTATGAATTCTGATCGTTGCACTTGGCCATAGGAAGTCTTCATGAAATTTTACCCCATGGGGATTCTTTGATTCATAATTTTGGACTGTTCTCTTTATGTCATTTCAGTTCTAAATTATTGCTTTATACAGCTCCCTCAATGTCTTTTTGGCCCTCTTTCTCTCTCTCTCTCTCTCTTTCTTTAGGAACAAAACCTTCTGTTCCTCATAAGGTGGGGGGAAAAGACAGTAATGGCACGGTGAGACATTAACTATCTCAATTACAAAAATATAGAACAGCAACCAAAACTACAATCACATTTTACAGTTGCTTTCATTCTGCTTTCATTTCATTCATTTCTCCACAACTACAGATTAATAACTGAATAACAAAACCATTTACATTAATTTGACTGAAAGTTTATGAAGATCCATACAATATACAATCGATCTTTCATGCTTGTTTGCTTAGATATATCACCTGCCATATTTTGTATGCTTATGGTTTAAATAAAACAGATAATGGGCAAAATATAGCCAAATGCTAAGATTGTGTGGTAATTGACATGGGCCTTCAACCTCTTCAGAATAATTTAATGTTTGTAATTACATGTCTAGTTACTGTTCCAAACTATTAGTATTAGGCGTGAAACACAGTTAGCACAGTTAATTATGTTGTAGTAAGATAACAAACAGCAGTTGGTTCAGGATAATTACTGTCAGGATAAAAACTCAGTTGTAGAATCTCAGAAGCTTATGGGGGACGTCACCATACAAAAGCAGACAATTACATCCATATGGGTCTCTGTTCACAAATTCCCTTCTGGAACAGGGTTGTGCACCATTCAGAATGATCCTTTTTATTTTCAATTAAATACTTGAAATTAAATTCATTTTAAAATGAGGTAGCAAATAGGATGCAGAGTAGTGATTTAAATTTGAATTTAATAACATATTTGATTTACAATTAATTAAAAATTAAATGCATTTAAATAACTGCAGTTGGGGTTTTAAAAGATAAATGTAAAAGTTTTGTCATAGACAATGTCATAGATTGAGAAAAAAATAAAAGTTTAATTGTTTTTAAATTAAAAAAAATAAGTACTTTTTAAAAGTTTAAAAAGACAAAAGACAAGCCCTAAAGAAAAAAAAAAGATGATCTATAGGTCTATAGGTAACATGTTTGAAATGTCACCTATAGAATTTTGTATTTAATTGTATAAATATTTCTATATTATTTTTACAATTTAACTTTTATGAGTCATGGAGTAAAAACACATTTCACTACTTTAGAATTATAAAGGGTTCTATCTGCGTTTTGACCAGTTTTGAGATATCAAGGTTCAAAGTTTTTTGCATTCCATTAAATACCAAACCATTCCATTAAATACCAAAACTGAACTTTTTTGTCTTTCAAATGAAACACCCAAAATGCATTTAAAAAAAATAAAAGTCCTTTAATAGTGTCAATAAGTTACATAAGAGTAAGAATATGTCAATAACTCAATTTTCACAAAAATGTCAGATAGAACCCAATTCTAAGGTGGCGATTTACCAGAATGCCATTACCAGTTGAACTTTGTTGAATTCTAATTCAGTAAATTTAACTTCCTGTGATGTCAATTTGAATTATAAATTACATTTCTGTTGTGGTGTGGCCAATTCAATTTGAATTCACACTAATGAATTGTAAGGAAACCAACTGGGACTTGCACAGCCCTGCATTGCACTGTTCTTCAGTTACTGCTGGTAAAATAGGTGTACAGTATTTGTTGACATTTGTTGGTCTGACTGACCCATTCTCTCAATGCAGCATAAGACAGAGACTGGCACCACTCAGAAATCACCCCCTAGTGGCATGACTGCTCAGACTGCACCAGGTGACACATCATTCACAGCCATTGAGTTTTCCAATATTTCCTGACCTTCAATCATAAAAGAACATCCCAATACTCGTACTCAACAAAGCCCTAACCTTAAAGCTGGAATGAGTGGTTTGTCCATTAGCAATTCATGCATCCATCAGTCCCCATTTATCAAACAGTCCTTTTGTATTTGCAAGTCATTCAGCTGAAGGTCCTTCAGTACTGGACTTATTATTTGAGGTCTTCTGAATGTCTGAATTGGATTACCTAACAACAAACTCTTTTGTGACAAAAATCGTTCATACTGGCTGTAATACCTGTCTTGAAAATATTCCCATTTTCTCCTCTGTTATTATGAAACATAGCAATTGATTTGCTATTCACTATTCATTAAGTTTTGCTCTCTGGCTCTCTCACTCTCTATGTCTCCTTCTATGTCTCTCTCCCACAGGCAGGGGTTATGGTGGTGCTCACAGGCAGAAGAAGGCTCGTCTGGCTGAGGATCTGAGGGACAAAACACAGAGACGGTCTGGACCACTTGAACTCCTGCAGAAGCATGTTCTGCCTCTAGAGAACAGTGAGTTGCTTAAAATAACTTAAAATATGCCTAACATGAACCCAGATCTCCTTAATAAACATGCACAAACACACTGGTAAATTTACTTAAAACTGTGACATTCTTACCTCACAAATGTGACTCCTATCCATCCCAAGGTCATCAAGGTCTTTGTAATGTATGTAATTTGTGCGAGCTCTATGCTGTGCAACAATTCAAAGTCTGACAATATAATTTACCTGGCAAATTAAAAAAATTTAAAAACTAAGAATTTCATTGTAAACTGTAATCTGTTACATACTGCACCTACAATACATTGCTATCAGTAGGTAAAAATATGATTTATTTAAAAAAATATTTAAAGGAAATGCCAGAGGGTGTTTTTTTTAATTAATTTTATTCTCATAAGGCATACATCACTTCATGCAAATGTAAAAACCTTATTTTATGCTATATTTAACCAATATTAAACTAATACTTTTTCATTTTGGACTTGCATCTAAAATTGTTGCAGACTGTTTACACCATTTTTTTCTTTCTTATTCACTTTGCCATAGCTCCTTCATTGCCATTACATGTCCTTGAAGAAGGCAGTTTATCTTCTTCCTCTGCATCTCCTGAGCAACTCGGGATGCACCAATCACCTTGTTTCTCATCATCACCTGAGGTAGCTGGTGACCAATCACTGAGTGATGCGTCACCTGTTTCTACACCCATCAGCCCAAAAAATGTACAGGTAAAGATGTTTTAGGAGGCATTAAACACAGTATCATTTTTGGTTGTTGACATCACAGTTTTTGTCACGTATCCTCTCCGTCAATTTAAAGGTTGCATAATTAATTTGATGATATAATACCGTCTCCTATCCCAGTTTAATATGCATAAAAAACAACAAGTAAGCTAAGTAAGAAAAGTGCACATCGCTTTGTTTGTTGGAGTATCTCAACCTGACATAGCAACGTTGGTTTTGCCAATACTGTGAGTTTAGTACAAGAAACAGAAATGTTGGGAGAAACCTGTTTTAAACCAAAAACTCAAAAGTAATTAAAAAAGTACTTGTTTAGTGGTGCAGAAATTACACTTAAATATAGATTTAAAAACAAATTTCATATTTTTATCACTGTCAACCCATCTTTTTAAAGCAGTGCAAGTTGGCATTGCTTCCGGCAACCGAGTGCATCAGCCAGCCATTGACCATGACTGTAACAGGGTCAAACTCTGTATCAACAACTGGGAGACCCAAAGGGATGTACATACCTTCCCAGACTCCACCACTGCTGCCAAAGGTAAACAATGACACAGAGATTGAAAAAGATATTTGTTTCACTCCCTGCGCTATGTCAGACTTAATTATATTTATTTTCCACTCATTTTTTTTACATCGTGTTTCTCACGTTCTCTCTTTGTTTACCTCCAAGACAGCACAGCCTGAAGCTCCACCTTCTCATTCCATTCTGGGCGGGTCCTTAACCTCATCCCGCCCACCACGCCCACGAAAGCCTCGCGATTCTAAGCCCAAAATGAGGAAGCTAAAATACCATCAGTACATTCCCCCAGATCAAAGGGGTGGGACTGGAGGCGGAGCTGGAAACACTTTGCAAAACAACAACAACAGAGGGACTCCCACTGATTCTTCTTACTCTCACCTCCTGCAGAAACAGCAGGTGTTCTTACAACTACAGATTCTTAACCAGCAACAACAGCTCACTCTGACAAACAGGTAAACTATTAAACACCTAAAGCAACCATAAGAAAGAAAACACATAGGAACAACTTACATACAAAACTTGCTCTTTGAGGATACAAACATATTCTGTGTTCTAAATGGTGAAAAATGTCTATAACAAAGTCCAATCAAAAGATATTTATAAAAATCTATATTATATCTCCAAATAATAGTGAGAACCAAGTCAAGCTTGGAGAACCAAGTGAAACCACACCTCAAAGCCCCCCTCAGTCTGGAACACCATCAACAAACCCCTCCACCCCTGATACAAGTCCCATCCATCAGGCAGAGTTACTTCCTGCCAACCTTGATGACCTAACTGTAAGAGCCTTATTGGTTAAACTAACATTTCACTATAAATGATAAAATAAGTATAATTCAAACATTAAGTTTATTTCATTCTCCTTCTCAGGTGTCAGTGCTCCGTCAGCAGTTGCGGAAACGTGGACTTCCTGTTTCTGGCACCAAACCTGCACTGCTGGCGAGACTTCGCCCCTTCCAGATGCCTCGTCCCCCATTAGCTCCTGCTCCACTTTGCCAGCTTGAGGCTATACTAGAACCCTCTTACCCTGCCAGCCTTAATGGAAACACGAACGGTTTAGACACCTCCACAAACCTGACTCCGATGTACAGCCATCCCTCGGGTTTAGCAGAGCAAAGCTTGGCTGGTGATAGTTACCTCACTTCTTCTTCTGCTGGCTCCAGCCCCAGTTTACACACATCCTCCCCTCCATTGCCCTCGGGTGCCACGTGGAGGCCAGGCCAGACAGTAGAGGAGCTTAGTGTGGAGCTAGAAATAAGAGAAAGGATGAGAAGCAGATCCAGAGAAGGAGCAAAAGACACTCAGGCATGTTGATACATGGCATGGTAGTGCTGGTTTGGTGTGTTATGCTGGTGAAACATCATAGCCATATTCATTATATGGTGTGTTATAATGAATATGAATATATTATATTTGGTGTGTTATGCTGGTGAAACAGCATAGCCATGCCATATTCAGGCATTGTCATTCTATAGAAGCTAGTTGACTAAGAAAACTAGCATCCAAAACTCATATGATAGTGACTAGAAATGCTGGAATGCTGTAATAGGAATCATATGGCAGTAATCTCCAATTAATTGTAACTGCTAGTTTTTATGCAATACATTATAAAACAATGCATAAACAATTGCAAGAAGATATTAGATTAAACCATAATGTGTTGCTGTGTTGCATTCTTCAGCTGTGTGGAGGTTCCCTACATCCATTCCTGCAACAGGACACAGGATGCACCAGTGAAAAACCAGACACAGGTGGACAGGAAGTGCTCTTTATGTACTGCATTGGTGATGGAAAAGTACGTACTTTGAGCATTTAGCAAGATATTAAGGCAGTATTGGGGCATACCTATACTGCTGTCATACCGTAGCATAGGGGTTAGCATGCATACCAAAATGAATACCATTCTTCTTATTTTTTTCTAATGTTCAGCTTTGCGATGTGATTGGTCAAGACTTTGATTTGCCCATGCAAATCACAGCTAGTCCTGCACAAGCCTCACCGACTGTTCGCAGTTTAGAGGAGGAACTACAGGAGGCAATTCAAAGAGTACAGGTGAGTTTATTTGGGTTTGTGTGCTGTCTGTTCCTTGACAGTTACCAAGAATACACTATTGATGATTTAGTTGCTGTCCTTTAACAATGAAATCTGAGAACTGTCCACTTTTTCCTTTACCATGCAAGATGGATCCTACTCAATCCATAGATGACATTCTGGATGAGACTATTGGTTGTTCAGGTGAGGAAACTTTGTACTTAAGACCCATAAACATTCTGTTGTTCTGATCATTTCATCCAATTTCAAACACAATTTCATTATCTTTCAGATACTACTTCTCTCACCACAGATGTCCAATCAGCCACTACTGTCCTTTCAGGC
>JAZGTK010007246.1:0-19628 GCA_036877625.1 Ambastaia sidthimunki | reverse complement strand
TAGGTACAGGTGAAGATGGGTTCAAAGCTGTAATGTTTTTCTTCTTTAAAATGGCTTTGTGACTTCGTTTTAACAGAAATATTTAAGACTCAGCCCTTTGCCACGAATCAAATTTGTGACATTGATGTGAACTTCTCTGTTCAAAAGGTTAGACTTTCACGCTTCCACTAATACGCATGAGATGTTCTTTTGGAACATTCTCATATGGATCTCACTACAGACTTCAATAAGAAATCAATAAGAAATCAATAAGAAGCACTTCATGAACTTCAGAAGTTTTCAAAATTAAAATATATGGAAATGAGATTAAAAGACCAAGAATTGGAAGTGACAGGAAGTGAGACTTACGCCCTGAACTTGAGCAGTATCTGCGGCCAGTCTGGTGGTCAGAGAGCCCACACTGTTCTTAGGGTCATCATACCAGCTCAAGTCCTACAATACACACAGGTGTCTTTACTCTTTATCAACAGACATCCAAGCAGCTTTTTTTGGGTTACCCCAGCTACTAATTTTAGTAAGAACGTTTCCCTAATGTTTTTGTTATGTAACAACTTTAAAAATGTTGCTTTGAATGTTCTAGAATTGTTCAAAACTGTTTTTTAGATGTTGTGTTAACATTAGTGCTTGCTATAAGACCGTTTTTCAAGCATTTCTTTAATTCTGTACATTTTTACAATGTTCCACTAACAACTTAAGAATAACATTTTGATATACTGTATATGAATTTGTACTAATGTTACTGCAAGAACGTTTTGTGATAACTTTGAAAGAATGTTAGCCAAAGTTCTGAGAATCTTCCCTGTTAACTGGGACTGTAACCTTCAGATGAGTCTATGTCATGTAATGTTTCACCTGTCTCATCATAGCATTGAAGGCCTTGAACCTCAGTCTCATAGTCAGAATCTCTCCAGCTTTCCCAAAACAGTAACCCTGAGAGAAAACAAACCAGAGAAATAAACAGTGAAAAGCAATGAATTGTTGTGACTATTGTTTAATATTTTTAGTCTTTGCGGATGTAGAGATTAATAAGGATTGTGCTTTATCTGATCCCTAAAAACTACTTCCATGTAATTAAAACATTTTTGTTTCATTATTATATTAAATAATTTATTTTATTACATATTTATTGTATAATTTACTAATATAAAACTAATTTACTAATATAAAATTATTATTAAAACTTTATTATTATTTAAAATGTGTTCCTTTAGACTTTCTATCACTCTTATTTTGAAGTGTAACATTTGTAATCAGTATTTCTAAATCTTCAGAGATCTTGAGATTCAGTAGTTGGACTGAGCAGATAATTGACAGATCTGTCTGTTATTCACTGTAGATATTTCACAACAGCCATGTGCTTTGAGATAAGAAAGATCACATGCACTTTTAACCACCACTCAATGTACAGGCTGCATCTCACGTGTTGGCTTTTCAGAACAACGTATCTCCATAGCAACAGCGCACGTGAACACCTTCTCTACAGCTAAGATTGTAAGCCGGCTATCTCAAAACAAAACAAACCTGTAAAAACAGAGTGAAAAAAGACACAACTCCAATCCCAGCAAACAGCAGAGAGTACATATCACATCTCTGTCTTATGAGGTTCTGATCAATCTCAGCAAACACCTATAGAGAGAGCGAGAGAGACAAGGACATAGAAAGAGAGAGAGATGCATAAGTGTATCATCAATCAGCTCTCTATATTATTGATTGTCAATCACTGTCAATAATAGCAGTTTCTACTCTTTCATTTGCATGTAAAACATACAGCAATGATTTTGGAGAAGATGACAGCAAATGCAGGCTGCATGGCTCCATTGATGATAGCACAGATGACTCCAACCAGTATGTACGCCCATTCAGGTTTATTCAGTTTCAGGACTGTCAGGAAGGAAACGGCTGGAACCTTCTACAGAGAAACATGAAGAAAAGTTGAAGACATATCTGAATAAAAAAATGAATGTAGCATATTCACAGCTAACAATTTTAGGTTGTCTGGGTTGTTACTTAACCTCAGTTTCTCACCTCTTCTGTCTGTTTCTCTTCATCCTTCATATCTTTCTCTGAGGCGCTGTGTGATTTCTGTCTGTAGAGTGTGCGTTCATTTAGAGAGCTGACAGATGGACTCTTCTCGTCCATGGTCATCTCCTCTTTGCTCACCTCTACTGCCTCTGTACTCTTAAACATCTGAGAGAGCACATCTTTCATTTAAAAGAACAGGAAATCAAAACTGACACTATTTACTCTCAATCTTTTTCTCTGATCTTATTGTGCACAGTCATCACAGCATGTTATTGTAAAGAACAATGTTTTCATAATTCTTCATTAGTTTTTCTAAAACATGTTACTGCTGATAACCAACAGCCCTTAATGATGACGTCTCTGTACTGAAGGTTTCTAACCTGCATTGTAACCAGTGAATGATAGACTCCCTTCCTCTCCATCAGTTCATCATGTGTGCCCAGTTCTACTATTTCGCCATTTTGGAAACCAGCGATGACATCAGCATTTCGAATAGTGGACAGCCGGTGAGCCACTATAATGGTGGTCCTGCCCAGCCTCACCTTTTGACAAGTACAAATGACAGTTTTATTGGAAATGTAATATATCCAATGATTTCTATGCTGCAGTGGCATATGCTAAGCCTAGTAATGTGTTAAACATATAAGCCTCGGTTCAATCGTACCTTATCCAATGCTGCTTGTACGATAGTCTCGCTCTCAGCGTCCAGAGCAGATGTAGCCTCATCGAGAAGGAGAATCTTGGGGTTGCGCACGAGCGCTCGCGCGATGGCGATACGCTGCTTCTGTCCTCCACTCATCTGAGTTCCTCTGTCTCCAACCAGTGTCTCGAATTTCTGAAAATGGAAACCAATATTGAACGTCACCTCTTTATCAAAGTACAAATTCACTTTGAATATGAATTAAAAAAGCAATTAATGTGAAACTAAAGTGCATCCATTGATTTCCGTAAATGTTCATGTTCACTCACACTGGGGAGTTTCATGATAAAGTTGTAGGCGTTGGCTTCACGAGCGGCCTGCTCGATTTCTTCCTGGGTGACGTCCTGACGGCCGTAGCGGATGTTTTCTGCAATGGTGGTGGCGAACAGGACCGGTTCCTGACTGACCACACCGATCAGTTCCCTCAGACCTCGCACGTTCAGAGAGCGAATGTCATGCCCGTCTATGGTCACCTGTGGAATGACAGGAGAAAGGTGAAACAAAGGGTGGGAGGATGTGTACTGCATCTTTCTCTGTTGGCTTTTGTTTGTACTTACAGTTCCTTCCTGTGGGTCATAAAAGCGTTGCAGGAGCTGGATTGTTGTGCTTTTTCCACACCCACTGCTGCCCACCAGAGCAATCGTCTGTCCATTTATGATTTTAAGATTCATGTCATTCAAGACCTACACAGACACAAGACGGTTGTTTAAATTGTGTTTTTAATTAAAAGTATTCTAAATATTGTAATCACCAATGCAGTTACATAGACTATGTACCCAGCTAACAATTTTTAGTTTTCAGAATGTTCTGGAAACATTTGTTTTAATCTGAAAAAAAATCAAACCTAAAAGAACATTCCAAGAATGATAAAGAAGCATTCTGTGTTTGCTGGGTATATGCTTTTAGTATTTATTTAATACTTTCTTTAATGTAATACATTTTTTATTCAATTAAGTTTTTGAGCATACTTTTACATCCTGTCGTGAGGGGTAGGTGAAGTGGATGTTTTTGAACTCTATATTTCCTTTCACTACGTCGAGTTTGTAGCCTTCTTCCGAGAAACTGTTAATGTTGGGTTCCTGTTGGAGAAACAAAAGTTCTATAATTTCCAAACTCAAACACCAAGGCACCAAGTTCACAACCCTTTCAGAACCAAACCTTATTCAGATTAATAGCCATCAACGACAAACAATTTGCTGTACACCACAGAAAAAAGGGTTCCTGTGGTCTTTGAATCTCAGCATGGAAGCACCTTTGAACAGGAGGTCTGGCCATATTCCATGTAGCTTAAACAATTAAGGGAAGTTTGTCCACCTTGGTTTAAGGTTATTTTTCTCTGTTTTTATCTTTTTATCTCGAAACGCCTGCCTGCTCACCACGTGTGGTGTTTGTTTGAATAAGACCATCTGAGTCTAAACAAAGACAACTTCAATCCTGTGTGTGTGTGTGTTTAATTGTGTAGACTCAATGTTCTTGGAGAAATTACAGAAGTTACAAAATCGACCATTTCTATTATTCAACCAACTATCAGTCCATACACTGACTGGAAAGCAGCTAAAATGCTTTTTTACCTAAAACACATTAACAATAATACGCTAGAAACATATCACTAAGTACTTATAATAAGTTCACTTACATGGTCAATGATCTGAAAAACTTTGTGGGCGGCTCCTCTCGCACTGGAGAACGATTGGATGTTAGGAGATGTCTGGCCAATGCCAAAAGCTCCAATCAGAACAGAGAAAAACACCTGTTGAAAAGCAACAGAAGATGTTTTACTGGGGCTGCCTCATGTTAGCTTTACAATCTGCTGTTTTGATGCATGATGCTATTCTGGACCAATCAGATTACAGGTTTTAATCAGAGCCTGATTAATTATGAATTATGTGAACTAAAAGGTTTCTGACTCATTTGATAAGTTAATGTGTTTGACAGAATCCTGTATGATGTTACTCACTGTTAACAGTATGCCAACGTCATATTCCTTGGCCAGGATAAGGGTGCTGCCATACCAAAAAGCCAGCGCGTACGACATATATATCATAAAGAATGTGAAGCCCATTGCGATGTTTACAGTGATGGCCTTCCTGATGCCAACGTTCTTGGCCTCTTCTAAGTTTTTGTGATACCTTTGAAGCACAGACATAAAAGATTATTAAATAAGAAATGAGAATTTAATTCCAAAAAGGAAGGCACTGACAGTCCAACTGGAAAAATTAAGACGATTACACTGATTGTGCACCCAACTAACAATTTTAGGTTGTAAGAATGTTTCCGCAACGTTTCCATTAAGTGACAAAAATGTTAAAAATGTTATTTAAGTTTCAGGAATGTTCAAAACATCTAGTTTTTTAAACACTGCATTAACTTTATTGCTTGGTTAAAAGAACATTATTCAAAGGTTTTTTAATTCTGTAACGTTTTTTAAATATTCCTAAATGTTAAGTATAACTACTTAACATTTAGAATAATGATTTTATAGATGATATATACTGTTAAAAAAACATTTCACTAACATTACTGCAAGTATTCTGAGAATGTTTCCTGTTGGATAGTATGTATACAAGCTGTATGTATACAATTAGAACCCCAGCAAAGAGACACATCCTACACAATGTTTAAACAGAATGGTGTTCTACATACATACCTCTGCATCTCTTTCTTCTGTCCCCCGAAGGCAAACACAGTTCTGATGGCTGACAACACTTCTTCTGCTACTGCTCCAGCCTTGGCATAGGCTGTCTGCTCCATCGAGGTGAATGATGTCATCACCTAATGAGGCACAGAAAGTATGCAGTTCCATGATTTTTTTTGAGGTTGCTGTAGGATAAGCAGTTGGCCCATGAAAATATCTCATTGTGAGATTTAAAATGGGTGGGATGGCTGAATATTAAGTAGGAGAAATAGCATTTTCATTAAAATAATGTAATATAATTAAAGATACGAGAGAGGCTAACAATAGCAAGCTATCCTTGAATGTATAAGATCCCGCCCTCCCAGGATGTGAAAAGACTTTCAACCAGCATAACAAAAAATGTTTTTTAAAAAAAAAAGCCTACCCTGCATCTAATATTACTGTAATTTTGTAGAATATATAGGCTCTTTGATAACTGACAATATATTTTACTGTATATGCTGTACCAATAACAAATAACCAATTAAACAAAAGTTAATTGTGTTCTTATTGTCAGTACAGGGTGGGGTCACGTCTGATGTCCTCTACGGCCTCCACTGTGCTTCATCAAACAGGCGCTCATGCTAAAACATCATCTGTTTGTCTTTCCCTCTGTGTTCCATTGTCCCACCTTTGCAATGATAGCAGCTGATATTCCAAGTAAGGGGCTAACAGCGAGGATGACGAGGGTCAGCTTCCAGCCTTTGACGAATCCAATGATGATTCCAGTAAAGAAAGTGGTAAGAGACTGAATGAGCATGCCAAGCTTATCTCCAATGCCTTCATTAATTTTATACACATCACTGTGGAGAATAAAGACAAGCGTGAGTTATGCGCTGCTGTGTGTGTGTGTGTGTAAAATGTGTGTGTATTTATTCAAAACAATTATTAGCATTGCTTTAAGCAAATCCTATATCTTTTCCTTTATTTCCCATACTAAAAAAATGTAATTTATAGAAGGTCATACTCTGTGAGGCGTGTGTTCAGCTGTCCTGTCTCATTGACATCAAACCAGCCGATCTCCTGTTTCATGATGGAATGGAAGAACTTTGTTCTAAGTCTCTTCACTTGACGTCCAGCTGCGAGGGTCCAAAAGGCCACCTGCATGTATGCCGCGAACAAGACTACAAATCCCATGATGCTGTAGTATATAGCATGCCTGAAGAAGGAAACAAGGCTATTATACACTAAGAACGAATATCAATATAGTCTTTCATATTGATTTGGTATCTAAATAATTAAAAGTTGGTTAAACAATTTACTGTAAATATAAAACAGCAATGTTGCAATTACTGTAAAACATGCTAGTCTTACTGTGTCATCTCTTCCCCCAAGGTTGTATTTTTCAATGGTGGGAAGGTGAAATCTATGGATTATAAGACATTGTTATTGTTAGTTACAAGTAAAACCACAGATTTCCTTGCAGTAAATTGGGTGACTAGTAATGTAGTATACAAATGTCATACTTACTGGGTGGAAGAGTGATGTTTTTTAAATTCTCTGCCATTGTATCGTCCACAAAGCTGTTTGTCATGTCTCCAAATACAATAACCATGAGAGGAAGTACAGCCCCATTGGCTATTGACATAACTATGCCCAGCAACATCAGAATTATGTCGATACTGTCTGCATAGCGAAACTAAAACAAGGACACATTTTTTAGAATACGCATATTGACAGTTGACATAATGATAAACAGGTACATGTGGGTACAGCTTTGAGTTAAAGCTGCCAACCGTAACTTTTGTCTCTCTGTCACCATCTCTGTTTTTTGTTTATTTTTAATCCAAAAGTTATGGATTGCTGCTTTAAATTTACTATTTAACAAAAAAGCAATGCTTTTGTACATTTTATGAAATAAAATAATAAGGTTTGAATATAGAAAAGACATATCTACATAAATAATACTAGAATAGTCCACTCACTATTTCTATTGGCCCAACCATCTCCATTTTAGGAGTCTCTTCTTCTTTTCCATCTTTCTCACTGTTGTTGAAAAAAGCGTACAGCTAATATTGAGAAATGACATCATAGACAACATGACCACATAAATCATCTACTTCTTTTTTAAAGAAAATACAATAGCCTATATAACAGGACGTGAGCAACTATAGAAAAATAACCATTTACTAAATTACCATTTACACAGTATGTATTCATTTTGTAGTAAAACATCAACTGTGCCTGTCATGAGAGTAAAATAATTTACCTTAAATCTCCATTCTCCTTCTTTTTGCCTTCTGAGTGCTTCAGGTTAAATTTCTTGCCCATGTTTTCTTATCTTTGATGGTGATAGTCCAGATCAGTTTTAATCTGTAGTTGTTTTAACGGAGCAGGTGGTTTCGTGCTGTGTTACATAAAGCACTATAAACATATTGTACAGCAGCAGACAACGTAAAACTAGAATTACAGATTTAGCACAGATCTGACCTGTTAGTCAAATATTAACTAAATATAAACATATGTTAAATATAAACAACATTACACCAACATGAAAATCTTTGAAGAGTTTAAGTACCGGAATGGTAAACATCACTGTCCCACATTGTAGCTAAAATTGCTCGTGCTGTTAGGCTAATCAGAAACCAAATGCTTTCAACTAACGGAAAGATTGCAAATCCTTACCAACCCATGTTAGTTAAAATCAAAAATCACTTCCTAAAAATCCTACATAGTGTTATTTATTTATACTGGAAGCTTTTTTGTAGCTACTGCAACTGCCTTCCAGTTAACACCCAGCTAACAATTTTAGGTTGTAAGAACGTTTCCTTTACGTTTCCATTGGGTAACAAAATCATTAAATTTTTTATTTTTAATGTTCTAGGAACGTTCTTGGTTTTCGTTCTTGGAATTTTCTTGGTTTTAGGAATTTTGTTAAAAATTTGTTTAGTTCTGTAACGTTTTAAAAACCGTTCCACTACCAATTTAAGAATAAGTTGTTTGATTTATATTATATATATAACGTTTAACTTTAAAAGAACTTTTAGAGAACATTAGCTGGTCAGCTCTTTATTGAATATTATTTTGAACTATAGTCATAGTATCGCTGTTTATGTCGAATTTCACATATTGTATTTATAAATATATATATTTATATAAATATATACACGTATATCCATATATGAAATGAAAGATACATACCGCTGTTGTGCGTGTTTGTGAGATGTTGTCCCAGCAGAAGCGCACTGCTGCTCCGCTGCGGCTGGAGAGCGCAGAGGATCTGTTAGAGCGCGAGAGACCCTTGACTTTATTATACTACTGCCAGTTACATCATTTACAACCCTCATGTCTCATAGATGGCCTCTATGGCTAGGGTGCTTTTGAAAACTTTAATGACTAAAGATCGTTAAGATAGATGTCAGCAATTATCTTCAGCATTTATTTTTTTGTCTTTAAAATATTTGGGAATGAGGTAAAGAAGATGGCTTATTAAAGATTATTACCGAGATGTGTCATAGGTTTATTGTCGAGTCAGAGGAAAACAGACAGACTAAAACCTGTTTTGTGTCCTTACAGAACCCTGACAGAAAAAGGCTGAGCAGCAATTTCATATCCCTCTCAAATACTGCATTTGGTTATCTTACAATGTTATACTCCATAGTGATAATCCATAAATTATAATCTGATAATCCATAAAATAATCTGTATAAGATCCTGGGAGACTGTCAGTAAAAGTAGCATAGTACAGTATATTAGCATACTGTTGTTTGTATCTTTCAGTTTGATGAGTTTAGGTACCCTAAATAATGTACCACTTCCACCAATGTCAAGGTTACATAACATGCAATAAAACTCAAAAGACAGGTCTGACAAAGGTGACAAAACTAAGCCTTATTACCTTATAGTATGTCTATTATTCTCCCAATACCTGCTTCATTCATATTTTTTATATTGTTAAAACAGTTAAAAAATATTTTTTCTTTTGACATTTACACATTTCATTTTTATCCTAAAATGAATTAAAAATAACACAAACACACAAGGAGCATCTATTATCATATTATCATAATCATTAACTTTATAAGGTCCATTCTACTATCATAAAATGATGTGTCATATTCATCTGTGGTGATATTTCACATTGCAATGTAATCTAAAGTGCCACAATCAGAGTAACACTGAAACTACATCACACAACTCACAACCAAACATTTTTATAATCTTAGATGCTCATGTGAATTATTAAGAAATGTAAAGAGTATTTCATTATTCCATCAGACCAGGTTCCATTTTGGCCCTTTTCTGACTATAATTCACAAATTGTCATTGTAATTAATCACAGCCTGATAAAAAAAAATTAGTTTTGTGTGAACCTTCAAGCAGTTTGAACTTGACATCTGAATCTGTATCAACAAGGTGTTTTACATACCTGAAATTAATCTCTCCATGACCACTCGTAATGGTTAAATCTACAATCATTACATCTGTGGAGTTTAGTGATGATTTATTGACTAATGGGCTTTGAAGGTGACCGCTATTAATAAGAGTAACAAATAAAGAATACATAAAATGTTACTGTATTATGAGTTATACATTTTAAAGCAATGTAAAAAATATTTGAAGTCTATAGCCAATCAATTTCCAGGGGGAAAAACAAGCCATGCCGGAAAAACTACCGGTTCATGCGGACTTTAAAAATGCATACATTTAATAAAAGTTTTATTTTAATAAATAGTATGTTAATATAAAAATACAAAAATATTACTGTACTGGTTGCTTATTGATAGTGTAAGGTACTGAAACTGTGAACATCAAATGGAAGTGGAACATAAACTTACACATTTTACATTAATTTATATCAAATTTGTCTGAAAACCCAAATGTAAAGAAAGCAGATTTTGCCACAAGCTATAGTTTTACTGTAAAAATAGATCCCATGTTTATTGTCTAAAAATACGACATACATTTTAAAATACAGTTCAATATCTTCAGTTTCTTCCTCTTTCAGTGCTTTGAGTGAACAGGTGAGATGTTCGTCATCCAATCAGCTTTGTCCCTGTAGCAGCATCTATTTACAATTTGCAAACTCAGTACTTAAACAAGACAAGGACGTTACAGAGGCCATGTGTGTGATTGAACATATCTGTACTGAGATGAGCTGATGGACTGGAGACTCTGAACATTAATTTACAGCTCTGGAAATATACAGTAACTCAGTTTTGGTGGGAATGTTTTACAGTGATCACTGATGGCATGTATGGCTGATTAATTAGGCACTAACGAGATTCTGTAGGAAAGATCAGTTCTTCAATAGGCAGGCAATGGATTACGCATGCAGCATCTCATAAAGGACATCAGAATTCTTTCCTCAAGGCATCATCCGGTTACATCCAACTTCCGTGCGTTGTATCGTGCTTTAGAATCGCTTTAAATGGAATGTGTCAACTTCCTGTCCACTCGTAAAAGGCTCTTGAGAAAATTCATTACCAGAGTCTGTAATTCCTCTGAATAAACACTGAGCTTCAGAGTAAGTTCTCAGTTTTAGTAGTGATCCAGATGCAGGACATGCGTCTCACTGCATGTCACACTGCAGAATCAAGTCCTTGTAAGGGTCAGTGCAAATTTTGTGTAGGTGTACATTACATAGTGTTCCACATTTGGCTCATGGTATGTCAACACCAAACCAGTGTGCCCTTACTGTCTATATTGTGGGCGGTGTGTGGGGTTTCCTAGGATGATGTTGACTCCGTAGAGGTGGATAGGGAGCTGGCCTACACAGTGACAGAGAGATTATTATCAGATTACATTACATGCATGATGCTACCAACACCAAGGTCATGGGTTCGATTCCCAGGGAATGCGCTGTAATGCAATGCAAGCCTGTTGGAAATCATTAGCAAAAGCTCAGTCTTCTCACCTGGCAGGAGCAGCAGCTGATGCAGGGCTATGTGAGTAAGAGGATGATGAAGATGCAACAGCAGGTCCTGGATGCCCCAGCAGTGAGAGTGGAGAAGGGTGAGGTGAAGGATCCACAGGTAACGGTTTCTTAGGAACTGGAGGTTTGGGGGGAACAAGGTTCTGAAACAACAGAAGGTAATTCAGGAATTATTATGTTAGATCTTTATGATGTTTCAATGTTCCATAAAAGTTCAACTTTATACTTTTAACTATAGATATTAAACAAAAGAAGAGTGTTTTTTAAACAAAGTTACAAACAACCCTAAACAGCTTAGCATTGTGTAGATTCTAGATAAAGAGATTCTGTGAGATGTATTGGAACAACAGCTGACTAGCGTCATTGACAAATGGCTGCATTTTACATTCCTGTGTTGATACCTGTCGGTTTGAGAGGACAGGGTCGGGGGGGAGGGGCTTGCTTGGTGCAGCCGGACGTTTTCTTGCAAGCTGGAGGGGCGGTTGAAGTCATGTGACAGAGAAAAGCAGGTACTGGATGAGACTAACTTGAGACCGACTCATTTTACTCAAATCTGATTCCCAAGATACTACCACTGTTCCATCACGATTTTCCCACAATCACAAGACCAGACTGAATCACAGGACATGCACTGCACAGAAACTGATTTCTCTGATTCATCCAAGCAAGAGGAGACTGGGAGAGTTAGAGGGGTTAGTGTTAATAATATTGTGTGCCAAAGAATACTGGGTAATACATGCAGAAATATTTTGTACAGAAATATTGTGTACACAGCATTTTTTTAAGCAACAGACAACATTTTTGAATCTTACTTAAATCGGAGTATGTGATTGCCTATGCTTTACAGAAGGCAATAACCTAATTTGAACAAATTTTAACAACGTATGCTAAACCTCATGTTCTCCCTCAGTCTCAACTCACAGTGCACCAGGATATCTACAGTAAACACTGCAGAGAAACCATCAGTCCATCCACATGCACAAACACCACGACTGACAAAACACCATTTCATCTTACAGTTCATCGCAATTGACAGGGACAAAAGCACCACCCCTACATGCAAAACCACACAGAGACACAGACGTGACTAAAAACATGGAGTGAGTTTGAAAGCTATATACTTTCAAACTAAATACTAAACACAAAAAGGATCCGGCTGTAAGCAGCTACAAGTCAGATGTAGCAACTCATGGCAAGTGCACCCTCTACCTTGCACTGCATCTTGCTCCCTGAGGGGGCGGGGTCAGGAGGGAGGGGCTTGGTGGGAGGGGCGGGCCAGTGCCCTGCCAACTAAAGAACCAGAAAGAGCAACAAGAACAAGATTGGTCTGTATTTAACACACGCCACGGACAAAACAGATCCAGTCACCAGAAAAAATATCAAACCATATCCAGAGACATGAACATTTTTCAATGCACATTTTTCCATCAATATTTCTGAAGATCTCAGTTCCTGGTTTAAACCTGGTTTAGCAGCAGTGAGATTTACCTGAGATGGTTTAGAGACAGGATCAGGTGGAAGAGGTTTAGTTGGAGCAGCAGGCCTGTGTTGGACCTAACAATGAGACAAAGGTGTGTGGCAGAGGAGTAATAAAGGGGGATTAAAGTTTTACAGCACATGCAGGTTACAATAAGAAAAGTAGTTGCAGGTGTTTGCAGGCATGATAGTAAATCAATAAAAATGAAAGAGGAACATATCTCAATATGTCCTTGAATATCTCCATAGATTCAATGGACTTTAGCTACTATCAGAATTGTGTTTGTGCTTGTGTTTAGTAGGAACAAAAAAAATGCAAGGTTAGACAGTCACGCAACTTACATGTTACATACAAACAAAAGCATTTTAATACACTAAGAAAATCAAGCTGCATTAAGAAAATTGGACAATGTTCAGATGTTCTTCCAGTGGTCTGACTATAGAGACAGTTGGACCCTGTGGAACAACTTTGTGCTACAAGTTTAAGTGAAACAGCAAAACGGTTGCCTCTACAATCCAGTAAAGCTTGATCATCCAATAGTGAACTATGTGAACTGGAAATTTGCTTCTGTCATTATCACAAAGAAACCACAGCATACATTCACATACTTCACTGTACTTCACCAGCTTCCTTCTCTGAGCATGGTGAACCTCTGAATTTATTTCTGCACTTCTGAGAAGACTCAGACATCTCTGAAGTTGAAGCACCAGTAATAAATTAATCATTTACTCTGAAGTGGCTCAGTAGAGCTCAGATTTTCTGTTTGGTCGCTGTACTTTTGGAGAGGTGGTCTTGTCCCTGGTGATGTGTGTTTACTATACCTTGTTGACATACTGGGTGAGAGGAATGTCATTCTGGCAGGGCCACTGGTATCTGAGGGGTTGTACTTGATCTCCATTTCGAGCATTAGCTAGTTCCATCGCAGGAGTTCTGTGGCAAAAATACAACATAATTACAATATTACACATTTACACATAAACCAACTAATGCTTCATTATTAGGCATTAAGAGTTAAATGAACTACTTAAAATAGTACAACTTTTATTGCTGTTCATTCCATATTGATATTATACCACTAAATCAGAACAAGATTGTTACAAAGTTTACATATTAAGACCATCTTCAATATGGTCAAAGGTATAGGACTACTTACTGGGCCCTTCCAAAAATGTAATTCTTCGCATTAATCTAATCTGTATATTTAGACACCTGAATAAAATTCTAGATTTTTTTACAAAGACAGTCTACTTGCACAAAAACAACTCTTCAGAAATCCATACACTAGTACTGTTTTGCAATAGGGAACCAGAGAACTGTGAGGGCTGGGGTGCTACCAGGGGAGCTTCTAAACATTTAAGACTAAACAAACATTTCTTTCATATCCAGATGGACCTTAAAGGTGTATAAAAGAATTGTAGGAGTTAGAATGACTTTTTTCATAACCATTTCAGGCATTCCATTTTACCTGTGGTCAAATCACAGTCAATGGCCACCTTTTGTGATATTACTTTATTAAATTGAAAATATTGCAGTATTATTAATGGCTGCAATCATATTAAATGGGTCTAAACATCAAATGAATAAACATGCAAAGAGTAGGAGATTTGTAAGGCCTAAACCTATACTATCCTATGTTTAATCCTTATCCTACTGAGTTGTCCTGATTATTTGACATTTCATTCACATTCAATAAGTCATAAACACAAATCACTTCAATACATGTCAACCATCTCTCTCTAATTATCACACAGTCTGTTTTACCGGCTCTGGCGGCTCTTGTTAAAGGGGGTGTGGCCGAGGTACACCAGGTTTTGCCGGCAGCGGGGAAACCGGAGTGCAACAAACAGCATTGAGACCGGCAACACGAACAGGAAAATGACCAGCAGAGCCACTCGTGTAGGATCAGAGTCTGCGTACAAAGATGAGAGACAAAACACAAACACAACATTATAATCAGTGAAGATTTGTTAAATATTAAGTCTGAATGTTAAGTGTGAGAGTGTGTGTATGGTACCACTGGGCTCTCGAGCAGGGCCACTGTCCACACTGCCTCCGGGTCCAGAGTATCTGCAGTCAGGAGGAGCCCAGCCCAAATCACAGTGACAATTCTTATTACTGTTACACACCTAGAGAGAGAAAAAGACAGAGAGGGCGAGAGAGAGAGAGCAAGAGAGACAGAGCGAGACAGAGAGAGAGAGCGAGAAGAATATGTTTTAAACAAAAACACTGCAACAAATCTAAATCCTTTATAACACTCTGTAGCTGTCATATCTTCTCTTCCACTCACCCCGTGGCCATTGCATTTTCTGCGGCATTCCTCAACACCAAATATGGACACGTCCTGGCATCGTTGGTCTATGCATGCCTACATAGTTTATATTCAAGTTAATTTTAAAATGATAATTTTGTGTCCAAATGTATACATATATATAAATATCACCATTTTATTATCACCTTGTTGTGCCCACAGGCCGCTCCCTGAGACACCATAGCTGGGTCAGAAACATCATCACCCAAATTAAAATATGTCCCCCGACAGGTAAAGTCACTTTGGTTCAGTTTAACCTTTGTGGTTAGAATCTCAATGTTGGAGCCCAGCAGGAGGCGATCACTCCCACCCTGACACTGAATCCTACCACAGTGAACATCCCTGAACAAAACAAGACAATTGGCACAACATACACATGACATTTAAAATGTATGAAAAATGGTTTACAAAATAACTTAATGCTGAGGTCTAAAATCATGATTTAGAGTCAAGAGTCAAGAACTGGTACTAGTACTAGTCCTCACCCTCTTGAGCAGGGAATGTAGGAACCATTGGGCATCTGTCCACAGTTTCCAAACTTATTGCCCTGTTTATTTACAGAGGAGAAGCAGATAGGCGGTGCACGGGTGGAGTCTGAAAGGGGCGGAGAGAACAGAAAACAAATCAAAATGCATCTGTACTGCCACCATGAGAAACAATGAGATTGTAAAGTTATGATAATATTGTAGGTGCAAACAGTGTTACATATGAAAAAGGAAATTGTTCTTTTCTGATAATAAAGCAAGTGATCAGCTCTAGATGAGAAGCAGCCAATGGAAATGGACTCACTGGATCCCCACAGCATCTGGCACTGCTCGTCCAGACTGGCACACACACCACTGTAGCAGTAGGAGGAACCGTCCTCGCATGGTTCTCCGTTCTGCTGGAACACATTGGGCGGGCAGTAGGGGGAGGTGCCAGTGCAGTATTCCGGCAAATCACACTCTCCCAAGGGCTCCCGACACACCCACCCAGCCACACGCAGCTATAAAGAAAGAGGTATGAGAGCCAGCGGTCCCCACAAGGGAAATTGATTACTATACATATTAAATTATGACTTTGTTGTAAATGCCCAAAGGTTTCTGTGAGGGTTAGGGGATAGAATATACAGTTTGTACAGTATAAAAGTCATTATGTCTATGGAAAGTCAAAGCATAGAAACCTAGTGTGTAATATTATGAACACTTACACACCTTACAGTTCTCACAGCAGATACCATCAGAAGAACACTGGGCACCTGGAACCAGTTTACATGTGCTGGCATTGCAGCATGGATCATTACATTCCTGGATACACACACACACACACACACACACACACACACACACACAAGAAACAGATTACAGAGGTTCATGGGACATTGACACCCTTATTTGTTTAACAGGCATATAAAATGTCTGTCTATTTAAAAAGTCAGAATAAGGGTTCGAAAATAAATGAAAAACTTTCCATATTCACTTAAGTAATTGTGACATACACAATGTATGCAAATCTCCTCCTAGAGTATAAATGTGCATAAAGGTTATGTCTAAACTAAATCCATCTATCTGACTGAACTGAACTAAACTGATCCAGGATCAGTCATTTTAGCTGGCATTCTTACATCCAGCAGGCCGCAGTCACACTCTTCTCCTTTCTCCACGTACAGATTCCCGCAGCGTGCGCCTCCCAGAAGACTTTCCGGCTGGGGCACGTTAAACAGACACATCCCGCCACCGTGAAGCAGACTGAGGGAGAGATCTCGCTCACTGCAGCTGCTGAAGAGCTGACCGGGCATGAACCTGCACGCAGGAGCATTTATTGGGTAATGGATCACCAATCACAAGGCTGATGTGAGGCCATCTCTCTGCACTTACCCAGTGGATGGCTCCATGATGCAGCCCCCCAGCCGTGGCTCGTTCTGGCATTGGCAGCGTCTGTCAGCTGTATCGTGACTCATTCCTAGGTTGTGACCCAGCTCGTGCGCTACTGTGGAGGCCACACCCAAAACACTCACCAGGTGATCCTACAACCCAGGCCACAGGAAGAACGTGTGAATATTAACACAATTTACTCAGCTGTCATTTAGATGCTTGTAACCGGAACACTGCAGTTATGCTGGATCAGCGAGAGACTGTGATACTGGATTAGATTTAAGGCTGTTTTAACACTTGGTTTGTTTGATTAAACCAAAATGTGATTGTCATATTCTCCCCCACATGTTGTTCCAAACCAAAATGACTCTTTCTTCTATGGAACACAATAAGAGACACACCTAACAATATTTGTGTTCCATAGAATTATCAGCTTGGAGCTTTAATGTCCAAAACGTAAGATTTTTCTCACCACATTCACACCTCCAGAACGATGCCTTGAGCACATGGAAGACTGAGACGCCATACCAACCGTTGTCCCATCAAAAGACTCACCCCTAACATACACACAATGAATTACTTTGCTGTTAAAACCTGAAGACAATGTGCCCACATTTCCCATAATGCATCTGCACCCACATGATCAGCTGTGCATTGTCATGCCGCAGTCGTGGCAGTAGCTCTCTGGTCCTCCACTCCAAAAAGCGGTTTAGAGTGTCAGTAGGACTTTTATCCACTCTAATCTTATCCTGGTCACTCCAGATCTCCAAACCCATCAGAGCCACACGTACATTCAGCGGCCGGTAAAACTGAGACAGAAGAGCAGAGAAATTTAGACAGTTTAGACAATTTAGAGTCACTAATCCTTCCAATGCAATGGGGCCCAAAGTCTGAGACCAATAGTGGAAAAAATTTTATTTAGCAATTTAATACAGATTGCTTTATAAAATTCAAAAAATGTTTAATACCATAACAATTAGAGTGAAAAGTTAAATTGAAAAATGATGTTCCATTAAAATATTTAAAATCCATATTTTTTGTATTTTGTAATGATTTAATATGATCTCATACTTTTGGACCCCTGGGCATTGAATCTCTGCTGTGATATATTTTGTATACATTTGCATACTGTGCAAAACCCACCCAGTCTACTTGATTTGCCACGTCCAGCATGCGGTAGATAATGGTTTTATTATTCTTCTGATAATTCACATACTGTGAAAAAGTCACAAAAATAGAATCAGATAAAAGTCAGATATAAAATTGTAAACATTCATTCATATACAGTAAATGTCTTGATACTTACAGTAAGAGTAAAAAGTGATGCAGTAGATGCACCAGTAGAGGGCAAAAGTGTCTCATATACACTTACTTGTGTGTGTGTGTGTGTGTGTGTGAGAGAGAAAGCAAGAGAAATCTCAAAGTAAGAGAAAGATAAAGAGACAAAGAAAAGGAGAAAGAGAGAGAGAGAGTACTCTCTTCCCTTACCTCTTTATGATCAGCCACCAGCACCAGTTCAATGTATTTGGTCTCTGAGAGAATGTCTCTCTTACTCTGTGACAACAACAGATCAACAGCCTCAATCAGACAAATACAGATACCTATAAATACATTACACACACTGCAGTACATGTACATTATACACACTTCCATACTTGCATATGTATATGTACTCACCCATATACAGTATGTAAACTCCTTTACACTGCATTCAGTGCATTCATATTGTGTACATTTCACTCTCATAATAATAAATCTCTCTCACACCGCATGCTTGCTCACCCTGTGTGTTTGTGGAATGATCTGAATGGGGGGAATAGAGGTTTGTGACAGTCCACAGCCTCCAGCCTCAGATGATTGTGGGTTAGTGGGGTAGATCACATGCATCCAGCCATCTTCCATTCCTCCACTCCTCTCTTCATTTTTGTCTCCCTCCTCTTCCTCAGGATGCAACTCAAAGCTCAGTGTGGCATTGATGACAATCACTCCTCTACAAAGAGAATAACAGTGTTATTCACAGACTACCACACACACACACACACTGGATTTTCATGTTCCATTTTTTTACAAACTATATAATCTATGCCCCTACACTAAACCTACCCCTAAACCTAACAATCACTGAAAACTTTTTGCTATTTTACATTTTCAAAAAGATCATTCTGTATGACTTATAAGCTTGTTTCCTCATGGAGACAAAAAAATGTCCCCACAAAGTAAAAATTTACTGGTATTACTATACTTGTGGGGACATTTGGTCCTCATAATATAGTGAATACCAGGACACAAATAGGATGACAAACAGTCAGTGAGCTCCATAACCGCAATGGAACGGCATCATTCAAAGTTTAAACAAGCTTAATGTTACCGTAACCCCAAGCAGGAGCTGAGAGCTACACGTGAATGAGGAAAACCTTGAACTGAGCCATGATAGTAACAGTGAATCTGAAAATGAGACAGAGAGACATAACAGAAGTGTTGGGAGAGAGAGATGGACTGGCATGTAATGTAATAAGTACAGGCATGTGGAAGGTCCACTCACCACTGTTTTCTGATCCATAGACACTCCGGTTCCATTTGGCAGGTAGTAAAACACATTAGGTGGCTTTGGCAAAAGATCCCTGCAGTCAAAGGATGGGTCAGTGCAGCCCAAAACAGACAAATATTTACATATCTTGCTGACTGGAATAAAGCTTACTGGTTACTGGTTAAGACTAAG
>JAZGTK010007245.1:0-19631 GCA_036877625.1 Ambastaia sidthimunki | reverse complement strand
CCCCTAAATGCATTGAAGCAACTGCCATGTGATTGGTTGATTAGATAATTGCATTAATGAGAAATTGAACAGGTGTTCCTAATAATCCTTTAGGTGAGTGTAGAAAACATAGCAAATAAGCTTGTGTTTCCAACCCATCATTCAATAAGTAAGTGCACTAAGTTCTATTTAAACATTTGTGGTTACTAAAACATTTAAAAGCACAGTTCAAAGAATATATGTTAAAAGATAATGTCCTCAACCTTTTGTTTGGACCTTTCCTCAAGATCAAACCCCACTAAAACTGTACCCTGCTAATGAGTGGTCCACTGTTGATAACAATACTAATAGTACATAACTATAGTATAATACTAATAGATGTTCCTGTAGCTCAACAAGTTATTTAAGCCCTAAACAATGGCATAATAACCAAAAACATTTGATAACTTCAGCAATGTGAATCTCGCAGTGTCAGGGCTGAGGTGTTGGATCATTAATTATGGGAATTGTGGGATTGACAGCAAAGTGAAGCAAGCAGCAAGAGCATCAGGAAGTTGGGAAACTGAACTTATGCAAATAAAAGGATAAAGCCACGAGTGGCAGACAATGGCTGTGAGGTAAAGGCATGTCTGGTATACATAACAAGCTTATGTTGGAAATTCTGATGAATTCAGTGCTTAAATCACATTATATATGGCTGTATTTTATTACTTTTAGTGAAACCACATGAAATGAAAGTGTATTTAATTGATACCATATGTTTATGTTGGGCATTCAAAAATATTTCCATCTTAGTGTAATCATGCATATATGATGACTTTATTGATTACATGATGAAAGCATTCATAAAGACAACCACACTGCTGTACATTTTACAGACACAGCCCCAAAAGCCAGATCTCTGGCATTTTTTATGTATTTGAGCGAAGTTCTTACAGAACAACACCATGGAACTATGTGTCTCCTTTTTATAAATGATACATTCCATTCTTGATAATGCAAACATCATCATTTCAAATCATTCCCTCAGCAGTCCAATCAGGTAGAAGCAAAGCTCCACAGAAAGGCCTATTAAAGCAAAATTTGAGGTAATTAAGACACATGCTTGACCCCACAGGGCCTCTTAGCAAATCACAGCCAGAGGACCTGATTGAAAACACATGTTGCTGCTTAGGGAACTTCGACACAAACTGTTTTTTCATTGTTTTGCTCTTAGCAGACTCAAAAATTTAGAAATGTATTTGATTTGTCTCTAAAGTGTTTTCCAAAAGTTTAGCATTTTATTAGAAAGCCTTTCATTTATCATTCCCGCTCAACTTCCCGGAACTTCCGAAGAAACAGTAGATTCTGGAATTTACTGAGGAGGTGACTGTGCATAACTGACTTAAATAAACAAAAATGTATCATCTCCGGAGAAAAGATTGTGTTACGTAAGCGACTAAAAAACATTGTGGTTTTAAAGCCTGGTAAGTCCAAAACGTGTTCTGGCACCAAAGAGGTCCAAAAACAACCCCCTTACTGTGTCTCTATAGGAAAGAAAATATCTGGAATTCAGTTTTACATTGTAGTTATTAATTCATTCTGTTGCTGCTTTGAAGTATGTGTCAAAACCCATATAAAGAAGGAGACCAAATTTAGGACATTGCTTTTTTTATTTACTTGGATGGAACAATAGCAGCCTGTATGTAAAACATAGATTTGAAGTAAAAATTGTCCTTTATATGTTAGGCCAGACACACACTCAATAGCCACACAAATTTGCAAACACAAGCTGTATGAATGTATATTGCACATTCTATATTCTTAAAGTGACATGCATAACACGATAAGTAAACATTAAATTACTCACAACTAATTAAATGTTTACGATCTGTTTTTCAGATTGAAACTAGATATTTAACGTGGGGAGGGACTACATTTAATTAATTAGGAATTGATTTCATAATTAAAAGTAGATTTGTCAGATCTGGAGATTTGGAGGGTTTGAAGAATTTAAGGGCTTAATGACATCAGCCAAAAAGCAACTTATTTTAAAGATGAAGCATTTTTTTTGCTTACACTTAACTAGAATGTTTAATCTCTCTTTTTAGAATAACGTGCACAGATGACCTGATCACAATAGGACCAATAAATAAATCGAAAGTGTTGTAAGTGCAGTACAAACATAATGACAATTTAATTTTCTTTAACTACTTTGTTATCTTTTATTCAGTTGCATGATAGTGGTTGACCTGAACTTGGAAGCAGGCATTTTGTGCTAAGTGTAGTGTTAGGCCAATTTTAGGCAGGCATGTAGTTCTTGCTATGTTGACTATGCAATACACCTGTGTTTTAAATTGCAATTCGCAATTTATATTAAATCACAATTGGACCTATACTAGAGAGCAATTATTTGTAAATTAGAGCTTGTGTAGATGTAAATGATTTTGTAAGCACAGAAGATTTCAAAAAGCCATTCATAGAAAATATTGCTTGTGACCACTGATCTATCCTACAGACTCAGCTTGTCTCATTCTCTATTATAAATCTCCAAATAAATGTATGAATGTATGAGCTAATGACTCTTATGCAGTCATAGTAACCCAGTTGCCCAAAGGCCCAGACACGTGAAGCACACACGCTGAAGCCCAGCTTTAAAAACAACTGGACACTGATATACAACTTCAGCGCTCAGTTTTGGACTTTGAAAACAGTCTGCTTGCCAAACGTAATCTGTGGCTCTGTTCCAAAACATAGTGAGTCGCCAAATGCAGGCAGCTTCCTTCTGAGGCAACATCCTAATCGCCATTTACCGTCATCTGTCACTGATTTGGAACCCTGTTCATAGGCAGCTGTATGACACTTCACATGTTGAGGCTGAAGTGAACAGCCTCAACTTTTTGTAACAAGCAATTAATTATAACAAAACTTTGGTTTGAATGTTAACCCTTTGTGTGTGTGAGTGTATAGTAACAGGCCTTTTACACATCATCTTCAATAGATAGGTTATTTGCTGTGCTCGTTGCAATACATAATGGAATAGGCTTTAACATGGAGGCACTGCTGTTTTGGAATTTGACCAAATCCTTAGTATCTTAGAAGGAAGCTTAACAATGCTGCCTAAATTTTAAAACAGTTTTGCGTGCCTATTATGCCTACAAATGTTTTGGATGAGAATTATGTACCTAGACTGAAATCATACACAATTGTATATGTGGTTTATGGGGACGTTTATGTAATGATTTTTATACTAAGCTACTAATTACTAATTTTACATCCCCTTCCCCCACTCCTACACCTAACTTTCACAGATAACTTTTGTCATTATTTAATTAAAAAAATAACATCATAGTATGTTTTGTAAGCGATTTGGTTTATGAGGACACAGAAAGATTAAGTGTCCTTGTAAACCATGTTTACTTTGTTATACAGGTCATTACAGGTTTGTGTTCCCCATAAATTCTCATATCCTCAAAAATCCTCAAATCTCATATACTATTTTGGATCACTCAGACTTTAAAGTGAGATGTCATTTAATAGCTGTGAGGTATAAAACTTCAAAGTTTTTTAAGTTTTTAGATATTCATCTAAAATCTTTATTACATCACATTAACATCTGCTGTTGGTTATTTTACCATTTTTACACTGTAAGCTCGTTCCAAATGGCGCAACATTTCACTGCAGGAGTTGATTTGATGTAACAGTGGCATTGAGGAGAGGCTGGCATGATGAAGGGGAAGATTTATGAAGGCTCTTCCTCACTGATTAGATCACTTTTCCAGGCAGAATACAAAGCGCAGCCAAGCACAAGAACAGTGCAAATAGACCAAACCAGCCAAACACAATAAATAGAAATAGAAGTAGTAGTGGGTGAGACAGAATTGCTTTCACTCTCATTTAAACAATTAAGCCTGTTTTACACACCCTGCATCTGTATGTGTTTATTTCAGCGTCCATATAAACAGGTTGCGGCATTCATACTGCACAAGTCAGCAATGCGGTGTTGTAAATAAATTACTCTTTGGGTGGAAATGTTGCCCTTTTTGTTTAAAATAAATGCAATTATAATCAAGTTTGTAGCATTTTAAGTATCCTGTAATAAACAGAAATAGCTTTATTCTCTGTACCTCTGAGGCAGGATGTTTGAATTTGACCTTTTTTTGCTGTTTGAATTTTTTGTATAAGTAAAAGTTTTCTTTAATCACATTTTTCAGACCTGCATTGGGGACTGAAACTTTCTTAGTTTGGTCTCTATATGCTGGCTGACAGAGGCAACACAGAAATACCTTGTCCAATTCATCTCAAGCAAAAGATTCCAGACAGAACACTATACTTCCATAGGGTTTTATATTTTTCAGGTTCAACACAACTCAAACTGGCTTCAAGACAGATGTAATTAAACGTACACACACACGTTTAACAATAGACTTCCATTGATTTTATACACAGCTTGTTATAAACAATATAACCTAAACCCAACCCAAACCCACACTCTAAGCCTAACCATAACAAATACATTTTTTGCATTTTTATAATTTAAAAAATAACTTCATTTACTATATTTTATAGCATTGTTAAAAATGAGGACATTCCCAAAACAATGTTTTGCTCAGATTTGACATTCGGGAACAAATTTGTCCCCAATATATGGTTAAGTAAACCCCCCCACACACATACGCTGTAACGTGCATACAGTACATATGGTTTTTGTATTTGTTTTGGAATAGGTCCATGATCTCTCCAGTGTCTCTTCGGTCTGTTGGCTGGGTTTGAATATGGATATGTATTGGCAGAACTGCCGTGTCAACTAAAGTGTTCTTGTATCATGCATGGATCTTGTTTCTATGTGTTCAGTGATGTGACTGCTGATTAGGCTCATAGGGACAATTCAATGTATCACCAAGGTGTGAATAACATGAAAATCTCTAGTGAGACACAGTGTAATAGATACTGTGGATATTAAGATAGACAGACAGATTAATAGGCTGATATACAGATAGCAACTAAAAAAGCTCATGCAACTGCTCGAAACTTAAACTACTTACATCTTTTTTAAGTGTCTAATATGGAGTGTTAGTTGCTAACAAAACCAAATGCTGTGATTATATTTTGATATTTATTTATGGAGACAAATCATCATTTTGCATGTCATTTTACAACACACACAAAAAACACATGAAAATTTGAAATCTCATTATTCAATAAAAAAGTACATTTAGTGTAACGTATTTTCCATCTCTGTGTTATAGGAAACTACTTCAGCTTTGGATAAACGTTAATAAACATTAATCTGAAACATCCTAATGCTCTACATATTTTAGCAATTAGTCAAATATTTTAAAACACTTAAAATAAATACAGTGGAACAGTGCACCAAAAGTAAAATCAACAAGTGCCAAGCATTTACTAGAAGTTTACCCAGTGTGCTCTTCCCGTTCAAATTAATTTTTAATTTTATATATGTCATAATATAAAAGTTTCAATCAGTTTGAAAGTCACTGAAATGTCAGGACTCCTTTCACAATCTGTAGCTCTTTCAGCGTAAATTCCAGTAGGCCAAGTCAGCCTAACCTTAAGAAACATGTTTTAAAGAGGAAAAAACCCTCCAGCATTCAAAACAGAGAAAATAAACATTCTTCTCCCAGGAGAAACAACACAAACATCAGTCACGCTCGGGTCACAGAGGTGACCTGCACACAGGCACACCTTCATTTAGCGTGTAATTGGACAGATATTTACACAGCTGCCTGGAATTGCATTTGAAATGAGATTAACCAAAAACAAGGAAATACAAACTTTCAAACAACACAGTTTTCGTTCACAGTCCTGGACACATAGCAGAAGTGGTCAGAAAAGAGAAAAATTGTGACTGGCAGATGACAGAGTAAATGATGTAAAACATTGTAACAAACTAGGGAAAAGTAAATGTGTGTCTTATATCACAGATAGGAGTTCAATTTAACACAAAACCCATCAGTTTGTGTGGGTCAACAGGAGTGTGAGATCCAAATAAATACTACAAGTCGCTGATGTGCAGTCCTTTTGGATTTTGCTGTCTGCTATGCTAAATAAATAGAGAAACTCTGTGAATGCAAATAGAGAATGCTGTGAAGCAAAACAAGAAACATATGTGGTTGTATTTATGTTTGTTCTGTGAATGCTGAGAATTTTAGCCACAACAGGGCTTTCCTCACTTTGCTTAACCCCAGGTTAACATTGTCTTAGACCCTGTTAAGGCCTTTTTTAACTCTGCGTTTGCGGTGCTGGTCATGAATTACAGTGCCAAAAAATGCAACAACGAGTTGTTTACAAGACAAGTGATAATAAATGGCTTCAGTGCTTGTCTCATTAGGTATTCATGCACTTTGTAAAGATGCAGAAACTTACTCACACAGCTCTGTCCCATTTAATAGTAGTTCAAAATGATGATAACTGTTAATGATCACAATTTTGCTTATTATTCACCAAACATCTGCATGGAAAGAAGTGCATAAGGATTTTTCCTTTTGTGTTACAGACAAAATAAATAAACAGGTTTAGAACTATATGAGTGTGAGTGAATAATGACACCGTTTTTGTTTGAGTAAACTAAAAGTAAAACATTCAAAAAGAACATTCATGCCGATTCACGCTATTAAGCTTGTAAATATGCAAATTGCAACGCTAATCAAGAGTTTACAAAAATACCATGTGAAAACCTCTCTATCCAGCACCGTCCAGGCTTAAATATGAACAGTATGAAACCTAGGACAAGATAAACCAGTGCCCCATGAAGAACAATTTCAGTTGTGAAAAGACCAAAATAAAGATAAAGAACAGCCTTCTTATCACAAAACTTATCTAAAACCATTCCTTAAAATGATCTGTATTGTTGTTTAGAAAAGTATTACTAAAAATCTACAGTAAAATTCGGTTTGTGAGGTATGAAACATTGTATTTGTCATGATGTCGTGATTTGTCTGTTTTGAGGAGTGAAGAAAAGAAACTCTACAGGGCAAAAATGAAACATCTTGATTAGAGATCCCTGTTGCATGAGAACAGTGTATTAATAACAACAGATATTACTATAAATAAAAACAGGCTTGTATTTGAGCCATTGTTACAGTACAATTCAAGTGTGGTATTTGTAGAGAACAAGAGAAAAGCTTTGCCAGTAAATCCGCCTGGAGACAAAAAGCCCACCACAGAGAAAAAGCTATGAAACTGAGAGTGGTGGAACAAATTTCTTTCACCGTCATTGTTCATAGGGTCCTTCAAACTTCGGAGAGGTCCTCCATGTTATTAGAGAAGACATTCATCAACATCACTGACACGCAAGTTTATGCGTCTGTGAACAATGTGGACCAAGATCTCTTGTGCCATAACATCCATACGTCTGTGCTGAGGTCTGACTCATCACCGTGGTAAATGTGTTGATTATTAAAGGCACTTCATCAAATCAATCCAGTGTCATTTTTCAGTGCTGTATGTGGCAACAGTCTAAATGATTTGACAACTGAGACCTAAAGGTATTATATTATTATTGCTGTTAAAGTTATGTTTATCCTCCGTGTTCTACGAGTGCAGGGGTGCTGGCGGTCAAATTCAGGTTTCTGAAAGCCTTTGTGCTCATACTTCTGCTATAGGCTAGCTTACCCCAACCCAATATTTGTTGTAGATGTGAATGAAAATTTCTAATATTCCAAATCCAACAGCTGACTTCAGACAGTTGTTGTTTATTGAGGAAAAGTAAACCAATCTGATCTCATTATATTTTTTAGTGAAATCATATTTTTCTCAGTGAAATCTAATTTGAACAAGTCCTCTACACTTTTTCTACAGACAGTATGACGTGTCACACAGGTCCACATGTTCAAAGTCATGCAGCTTTTCTGAACATTAGTCTCGTCTTTGGTCGTGTCCCAAATAGATGCTTGATGTGGCCTTTTCTGTGGCCTTAGCTTGTGGGCAACCAAGTCCACAAGATGCACCCCATTTGTCATTGTAAGATTTAGAAGGGCGGTCATGAGCATCCCCTTTTTGGCCCTCTATGTGCCCTTTAATGCCCTGTTAGAACTACTACTGTAAGCAAAGGTCTATGCAGCATTACGCCAAGGTGGGCTCAGAAGACCAAGAAGAGCGGAGGGGTGCATTTGGGACATTTGTTGACCTGTCATACTGAGATAATGTGACAATAAAACTCATCCCTGTGTTTGATCAGAAAAGGTATCATAGGTAGGTGGTGGCCTCCCGGTTCTCGCGTTCTTTGGCTTGGGCTACAGCCACGTTGATGCACTGGAGCCATTCTTCTGCATGTTTCTCATCTTGAGCTTTCAGCACATAGGTCTTGTTGTCTGTAAAGATCTCAAAGGCCCTGGGCAGCCCGCGGTCACGCCTCTTCTTTGCTACCACCTTAACGCTTTGAACTTTGCTTAGTTCAATTGTGCTGTTGTCCAGCTCATCCTTCTGTGAGAACAAGACACAAGATGGAAATAACAAAACTTGCTCATTAGAAATAGAAATAAGAGTATTTTTCATTGAGAAAGCTCTTTAAAGCTCCTCAATTCAAACTTAACTTCTTTAACCTTGGGTAATATGCAATGCCACTTTACAATAAACTTCTTAAAACACACCTTAATTTATAGTAAAAAGCACTTGCATGGTAATTATTATTTATAATAATCAGAAGTGAAGAAAACTTAACTCAATAATGACAATGCTATGTGGTGAAGTTCTGAGTGGTTTTTAATTGGCTGTTAATTGATTGCAAGGATGGTTGCAAAGTGGTGGCACAAAAATCTTTATGATATTCTGACTTTAGGTATGGCTGTGTCAGTGAAAGTCTGTGGAGGTTTCTCATCTTTGTTATCCACATGAGGAATCACTAATTTCTGTAGCAGCACAAGTTACTTGATACTGTTAGTACTAAGTTACTGTTCAGGGTCTTTAATAAGGTTCAGGGCCTTGCCCTAGCAAACCCAGTGCTAAGTTGTGTTTAACTGTTCAACTGTTGACAGTTGCTAAGCAACACATGCTGCTACACACATTATTACAGAGTTCAATTGATGTATGGTCTCAGGTGTGCGTACGTTTGCTATTTTACAATGGCTTCATAAACAGCTTGTCCAATCAGAATTAAAGTCTTAGTTTTACAAAATGCATTTTTGGCACAAGGATTCTATTACTGTATCTGTCATTTCAAAGGGGAAAGAAATGCACACCAAATTTCTCTGAATCCCGAATATGTTGTCGTACCTCACAGATGAGTTACCATCAATCAGAAAAAACGCTTCATATGTGAACATTCAGAGAGGCATAGCTGGGCCCTACCACTCATCTCCTTGAGCAACTCAAATCCACAGAAGATCTGCTTTGCATCTGCTATTCATCCAGGTTACATCTGGATCACGGACACACATGGAAAGGCACATGGGATGGTAAATGAGGGTTGAGGTTATGAGGTTTGTGGGTTGGGGTTTTGCTGCTGGGATCAGTGTGAATGTCGTCTCTTGATGGTTCTAATTCTCCTGCTCTATTGCTCTTCCTGCTTATTCTAGTGGGACCATACGAGGGATTATCTGCTTTGCCAAGAGTTTCATGGGGCTTGTACCACAATGGACACTGTCTGTACCTAATTACGAGGACTGTTGCTTAAAGATAAAGTGTTCTGTTAATTGTCATTAAATGAGGTTTCTCATTATTCGTGTGCTAGATGATGACAATGAGATCTATTAAGATGAAAGAAAAATGGAAAAATTACAAGTTACAAATGACAGGAAACTGTGACAGGAGCCAAACTGTCTTAACAAATCACACTGAAAGAGTCTGTGTACTGTCTGCTAAAATAAAAGCTCTGTCAAGAACTTGAAAAATGAAAATACTGTAGCAATGTGATACTTTCCATAGATGTGTACTATATGGTTTGTGTACTATGTGTGTAATGTCATCAGTGTGTCATAATTATTCATAATACCACATAATTGTTTCCTTTAGTGGGTGGTTTAGCCTCTGAGTTCTGAATGAAACATAGGGCGCAAGTGTTTGTTTGCTTGTTTTTTGTAATTATTTAAAGTTATTAAAAGTGCATAGTTTTGGTGCAGAGTACAAATGCAAATAGGCTGACATTCAGTGCATGAAATTACACAAAATTAACTGCATAAATTGGTAAGACAATGTGTAAGAGTTTGCAAATAATATACTGTGCATGTTGCTGTAACTGTAAATTTCAGCGTGTATTCATGAAACTTTTCTACTATAAACTTGATTAAAGTAACATTAACTTGACCATATCAGATGAATGTTGTCTAAAAGTTCTTTCAGAGTTATCAAACATTTTCTTCTAGTAACATTGGCAGACTGTTTTCTTAACATTATATTTATCCAAAACATTATTTTTACATAGTTAGTGAACCATTTTAAAAAAGTTACAGAATTAAAATGTATTTGAATAAGATTTCCTTATAATAAAGCAATATTGTTAATACAACATCTAAAAACTGGACATTTTAAACAGTCCTAAAACTTTCAAAATAACAATTCTTATGTTTTTATTACTTAGTAGTAATGTTACCATTAAGTAATAATATTTTCACAGCCTAAAATTCTTAGCTAGGTTTCCACTCTGGTGGACAAGTGGATGAGTGACAGTTCTGTCCACTGGCCTGAAGGATTCTCACACTGGACCCAGTACATTATGCCATTGTCACTGACATGCTTATAGCTTTAAGAGAAGAGTTTAGTTTTACTAAACAGCTTTCACTGGATTCCTGTCAGAATACTCTTACGACTGAGTTTGTAGTCATTGTTTGTGTGTCATGGCATTGATTATGTATTTTCTCTTTATCACAGTCTTAAATACATCAGAGTTATATGGATTTGTGGTAAATTCAGCCTTTGTTGTCTCTACACACAACAGAGGGTTTCTGACAAAAGCTCTTTCAGTTAGATTTAGTTCATGTGCTTCAGGGGAAGCTCTGGTGTATCTCAACATGAGGTCTTCTGCTGCAGAACTGATGATGACATGGGAACGACTTAGAGAATCGGGTGTCACATCATGTCATGGGTCTGTGAAAGTACAGGTGATCTCTCAGGCAGATTTAGGACTAGAAACATGATTTAAAGAAACAGCTGACCCAAAGGTCCAAAGCCTGTCAAAATTAACTCACCCTGTCATTTTTAAAACATCAACTTCTGCTTGTTGCTCAGAATTTAGACAACATTACAAAATGGTCAACAACCTATACAGTACAGTATATAGGGGACGGGTGGGGTTTGGTTTGTTCCTCACACAGCTATCATATGGATTAAAAAATTTGGAATATGCTGTAAAAGTCACATGGATTATTAACAATTATTTTATTGTCTTTTATGGAGCTTGGCAGTTTTAAACACCATTAATGTTGATAATAACCACACATTATTATTAATGTGTTTGGAAAACAAAAACTGAGACTTTACATCCACTCACATCCATACTTTATTTTGTATTTCACAGAAAAGCAGAATGACGTGAGTTAATGACAGCAAATTGGATGAACTGTTCTATTAAGATGGCTTATGGAGGGGGACATTCAGAAGTTTATGTTTACATTTTGATGTCTTGTTACTATAACACTTACTGATTTTCCTCTTCTGAAGAGGAGCTGGTTGCCAGCCAGGGTGAAGTAACGTGTTTTCCATCTTTTGATGAACTTCCAGCGCACTTGTTTCTCCTTCAGCTTGCCCTCAATGAGCGGCTGTCCATCCTGATGAACACCTGAGAAGAAAGAGTTAATGTGATTTGTTCATTTAAAGTTATATTAGAGCAGAGGTCTTTAATCCATGTTCCTTAAGGTCCACAGACCTACAGAGAGCTCCAGCCTACTCGAACACACCTGTCTGGATATTTCTAGCAGTCCCGTAACATTTTACAATAACACATATGTTTAAATGAAGGAAAAATACTTAGTATTTCAGTATTTAGTACGTTTTCTGGTTGTCAAACATCAATGAAACATGTACATAGTTCATAATGTGTTAAACTACATCTGTGTGAAATTCATAAAAATTACAGTTGGTTTAAAGTCATTGCAAAAAGGTTTCAGTAAACTAAAATTAGTTCTAGGCAACAGTTTAACATAATTTCTTTAAAGATATCAATTGTTTTGATACTGTATCTAATGGAATGATGTTTATTGTTTTATATTACAGTCACTCAGTATATCATGACAAATATGAAATATGAACATTTTTTAAATTCCTTATAATCAAAAAGAAAAACAGGGTAACTGAACAGTTTATAAGACCCTATAAGACTCTCTCAAATCTCATTCATGCTTCAAAATATTTAAAGTGTTTGGTTACGACAAGACAACTGACATGAATCGACATACCTGAGGTGTCTTATGTGTACAACCACAAAAGAAAGATTTGAAAGCTAAAGCAGAGGGTACAGAGAGTTTGGAAAAAACAGTAGTTAATGATTTAAAATCGACTTCTTATAAAAAGCCATGGGTTGCTTTTAAAGCTTGAGAGGATACAGGCATAATGCACTGCCAATGTAAGAACAAGAACCAGGACAACATTTTTCTTCTGAAGAACAAAGACAATCATTGGGGGGTTGAACGGCACAAGGGTGAGTAAATAATTACATTTTCACTTTGGGGTGAACTTTCCTTTAAAGACCAGGCAGAAGCCTCTGTCAACCACTGAACCATGCTGTTTAAGAGTGTTTAATGGTAATCTACTATGGCTAGCATTCATTTATACTAGCCATTCATTTAAATACTACTTAGCTAATGATGGAACTTAATTAATTTTAATGAGCTAAAGCAATAATGTAAGTCTTCCTCACCTTTTAATTGCACAAAACTAGTTATATGAGGCTTTTTTGTCTTTTCTGGAACTTGACAGCACCTACCCAGTTGAAAAACTCAACACTTTTGATCAACAGCATATGCTGTGTTTTGGATGATAACGTGTTAGTATCCCCATCAAGCTACCTAACTAACTTAACTAGCAAGATTACTTTGATAAAAAAAACATGCTGGTTGACCAGCTTGATTAGCACAAACCAACTTCATGATGGTCTAATATGATGCACTCATGGTGGCCTAATATGGCCTTTTCAGCTAGTCACTCTTTGCTTTAAACGTATGGAAAAGAGCCTTGTGGATATTTAAAAAACTATTTTTCTTTAAAGAAAATATTACACATGAAACAACATGAAGGTGAGTAAATGAAGAGAGAATTGAACTTTTTTGTTTTCATGACTTTAAGACTTCATCTACTACACAGAACCAGAATCACTTTGGATTTAACACAAAACTCTTTTTTTCAGAGTCATCCTCATCTGGACCCGTGCCTTTCTGAGCTATACAGACAGAGATAATTATGGGGAAAGTGTTCTCATTAAATAAACCAAAAAAAGCACTAGTCAGTGTTTATCACCACACAGCAGGGTCTGGTCTGATTTCAGCTGCTCTGAACATTGTGTCTCCTGCCTGTGTTTGGGAGGTTTGTCAGAACTACACAAAGCGTTTTACAGATCTCTCTCCTGGGTCTGTTTTAGTTAAACAGGAAGCAGTGTTAGACCTTCCAGGATGGTACAAAGCAACCCATTGTTTGAATTTTCCTTTTTTCTAGCTGAAAGAACAGATGAGAATCTGCAATGCTTTTATAGGCCACTTAAAGCTGATCTCTGATAATCACCAAACTATGATGTTCAATTGGCAGAACCTTCCCCCAGGGTCCATTACAGAACACCAGAACACTGATTAAGACTGCGGCAAAAATGACTAACCTTCCTGTAGTCTTGATTTCCTGGAAAAGCGGAAGTGCCTGAGTAACAATGTTTATTTGCTAAATTAGGCTACTACAATCATTTCATGTTAGGATGTAAAACACAGATCCTGAACAATTAAAACATTGTTTATTAAATAACAAACAAACACCAAAGAAAATATAATGAGGGGCTTTGGATGGTCGTCTGGTTACTTCAACTCAAAACGTTTATGCAGATGTCTGAGATACAATATTGGCAAGGTTAAATAATTAAATTTGTGTGTTTATCCCATGAGCAACATAATAATTCTCTATTATAAATTCCAAAATCCCTCTTTTTTATTTTTACTTTGTTTTTTCACCCTGCTTTACTCTTTTCTTTGGGTAAATAAAAACACTAGTAAATGTGTGTGTACACGGGAAAACAACTGCGATGTGTACAGTATGTTCTCTGAATCCCAGAACATTAAAAGCATCTGTGCTATGTTACATTTTGCCTATAAATGTTCTCTTTTATATTATTGTCTGACTATTGTATGATACCGTATACGCAAAATACTTTGTTTGTGGTCATAGACGTTTAACATACACTGTCTTTGAGAATTCAAACCATGCCTTTGTTCTAATTCATATATTCTAAATCGAATGCAAAATTAAAATTAGAATGTTTTAAATTACAGTAGATTGAAATGAATACACCAACAGTGCCTGTATTATATAATTCCCCAAGGATTTTGGAAGTGTGCATCCATGCATGGATATTCCAAGAACATTTATGATACTAGGGAAATTTCTTGGCAATTCTGTCCCAGAGCAGCTTTTGCTGCACCAATATATCTTACAGTGAGTTATTATTGCAGTTCTGCTACTATTGTAAATTCAAGCAGTGAGGATATTGTTAGCCATTGGGGGGAAGGTCAGTGTTTATTTTTCAGATGTATAGTTCATGATACTGATATTTCACTGGTCATCGGCCAAGGTTCTGCTTTACTACTGATTTAAAGTAACTACAGTAAGACGCTTCAATAGGCAGACAGGAATCCAACAACCCTGTGGAGAATGTCTCCAATGGATTCAGTTCCTCAGTGGAATTTACTGCACAGGGTTTAAATATTTCTGCAAAAATGTAATGGATACAATTCCATGTCAACAGTATATAAAAAAGCCAGTCAGATCAGTGACTCAAGCACTTCTCCAGCTTCAAATTTCCACTCCTGAAGGTAAATACTTTATAATAATTTGCATGGAAATAACATATACAATGACTAGAAAAATAAAGGTTAAGTTATGGTGATGAACTTGTTTGTCAATTTGACTGAGGTAGGTTCATGTTTATTCCATGTGACTTGAGATTTGCAGGATAAGAACCCAAACGTAATGTATTTTGTAACTGGACTAATTTCTTTATCTTTTATAAATTTATTTACATAAAAATATCTGTTAGTGTTCATGTAGTAATTCAAAGTGTTTAAATTACACTACTTATAACAAGTATTTTAACACTGGAAATCAGACATTATTTTTGCAATTTTGTGTGATGAAGCTTGTGTCATAATGTCTGTGTCAGACACAAATAGCAGACTCTCTGTACTTCGGGTGTTTGTAATGGGGTTCATGATCTTACTACACACTTCTGTCAGGCCTGCTCAAGCTTTGCCTACCCTTCCCAAAGTCCTTACCTTTTAAAAACCTTGACCTTGCTCTATTAAAAATCATTAAAGCTTTCTGCTAATGGAAACTGTCCGAATAACACACCGAATAAGGAGAAAGAAGGTAGAGTAAGTGCTACTAATGCTTATTTAATGAGCTGCACTTGTTATGGAGCTTTCAATACGTCTTTCATTCTCACCTTGGCTGCTCTTTGGTGCTATATAAAAATATTTCCTGTCTCATTAAAAATGTCTCTTTGTTGCCTAAACATGAAGAAAAACAGGAGGATTAACAACCACATTTGTAATTTTGATACCATTTCTGTTCAGAAAAAAAAGAAAACCCCAGAGCCTGGAAATATAAGACAGTTTGTTGAAATCAGTTCAGTTAAAAGCATAAAATGAACGGTACATTGAAATGGATTTTCTCCAGTTAAAATAGTTAATTTCTGTAGACTGTTCATTGTTGCCAAGCAACATCACAACATGATGTATGCAATAAGTATGAGAGGTTGTGCAATATCATGAATAACTTTGCATTATGTCATGCCTAACAAAGCCCTTCAGACGTGACTAATTCACAGTAATAGTCTTGAATTTATAAAACAGTTTTCACACAATACAAATATTAAACCAAATGCAACTTTTATAAAGTAAAATTACTAAAAATAGCCCTGACCGAATGTGAACAGAAACAGAATATTTCTAGATGTCGTGCATCAACTCAAATAAATGATGTTTTCATATGCTGTGTCATTATTTTTGTGAACACTATTATTTCTGTAAACAGTATTATGTGATACTCGCAGTGCAGTGGTACACAGAATTGTTAGGTGAAGCTGTCATAGTTTTACCTATAGTGAATACAGCACAACTATTGACCAATCAGAATCAAGGACTGGTAAGTATTAATATAGAATGTGTAGTCACAGGTGTGCTTTTATCAAGCATTTACAACCACTCTTACAACATAGATAATCTAATCCCAATAGGAACTGTCAACTTTATAATATATATCACCAGGTATAAATACCAAGCATATATACACTTTATTTCCTATTTAACCCTCTATCTTAACATTCTATATTCTAAAAAGGATTACTCTGATGAAATACAGATGAAATACAGACAATGACAGAAAAACAATACGAAAGCTGATTAAAAACAACAACGTGAATTACGTGAATAAAGATCAGTTCTGTGCCAGACGAACCATCAAAGTTAAGAAACTCAGAACCGACCTTATATGGTTTGTACATTTGTAGTCAATAATCACCCGTAATCTGAGTAGTTAAGCAAATTGTTATTTTTCTTTTCCAGTAAGTCATTATTTGCAATGTTTGGTAATAAAACAACACTATGATAGTAAATGTTATTGATGGCATATCTAGTCAAATATCTGCACTCCTGATTTCTAAAAATGTACATCTATGTGTTGGGATTTCTCCATAGGTCTCAAGTAACACAATTCCACTTTCCACTGGTATTCCACTAAAACGATTATCCTCACACAAGAACACATTGTTTTAGCTCCTGCTACGCAAACAGCACCTACAGCGATCCAGAAGCTTTGCTAAGCACATGGAAAATTACAGCATGCTTCAGTTGTATCAGTGGTGAGGCTGAAAGCATCAAAAGAACCTTTTTATTTTGAAATTCTTTCAAATATCTATAAATGATCTCAGATGAAATCGTTGTGTTCCATGCGCACCAATTTACAATATGTTTCATTGTTGCTGGTAAAACATTCAGGCCAGAGGCAAGAACCTTCTCAGTCGTATCTAATTGCTTCTTGTGGAAAAATTACCACCAAAATACACATCTGTTAGCCTGGAGAAGATGCAAAAGAGCAGCAATTATGGATGCACCTGAATGGGATCAGAAGCTTTAATGGAAAAGGAAACCAGTAAGGAACATCCTAATGCAGGACTGATGTAAGCTACCTAAGCTACAGAAGAACCATCTTATAGTCCTATACTTCTTTCCTGTATCTCCTTATGGAAAGTTGATTTCATTAATTTTGTGTCTTGCTTCTCAGTAATGAGTTTAGAAAACTGAACTGGTACAAAAACATCTGGAGTCCTTATGTACTTCTGCAAAGTCACGAAGCTGATCATTAACTTTAGTAAAGGATCAACTCTTAAAATCGACTGGAAATGTTTCAACAGCGTAGGTATTTCACAAAATGACTACAGAAACAATGTCTTTGCCCTGATGCAAGAGCCAGCCACTGTCTGCCCCAATACAAAAACAAACAAATTCAATAATTTCACATTCTATAATTTTGTGTTAAAGAGATAAATCACCAGTCATACTACATCCACCATGTTGATGGTATTCTTTAACAAGTCCTTTATCCTTTAACTTTTTTGTACTGACAGCATATTAAGATTAGTGTTAGTTTGGCCTTCTAGCTAAGAGAAGCCAAGGTTAAGGGAGTGGACCATCCCGCAGCGTTTCAGATGTCCTGAATTGGGACACCTGCATAAAAGGCCTTAGAGGCCGCCATACCTCGGGTAGAGTGAGCCTTGGTCCCCTTAGGTGGGGGAATACCAGCGGACTCAAATGAGGTGTGAGTAGCATCAGTAATCCAGCGATTTAGGGTCTGCTGGGTAACCAGGGGTGTCTGCCCACTGTATAAGCACCAATTGAAGTGTGGTAAGCCGATATAGACCTTCACAAAGACCTTCATGCTGGAGTGAGCTAGCCCAGAGGAGCTGGATGAGCTAGAGAGAACCAAAGGGGACATTGCACTGTCTTTTGAGAGGCGAAGAGATCCACTTGGGCTTGCCCAAAGATTCTCCATATCTCCCCGGGCCTCGGACCCTGCCTCGACAGGATGTCTGCTCCTACATTGAGACGCCCAGGGATATAAGCTGCTCTAAGTGAGAGAAGCTTTCCCTGGGACCACACAAGGATCTGGTGCGCCAACTTGTAAAGAGGGCGCAAGCGCAAACCTCCTTGGTGATTGATGTAAGATACCAACAACTGTTTCATGTGGTTTAGAACGACATCTTGATGCCGAACTACCACCCACTTTGAGTGAGCTAATATCAACCAATCGTCGATATAACTCGCTTACAACACCACCACTGGCTCTGCACCATCCTACCTTCACCAACTCATTTACATATACACTCCCTCCAGATCCCTATGGTCAGCAAACGAACGTTGTCTTGCTATTTCATCCTCCAAACATACACAACCACCTACTCGCAGCTTTACATTCAACATCCCCCGCTGGTGGAACGATCTTCCACTCTCGGTTCGGTCTGCCTCATCCCACACCACATTCAAAAACCTACTAAAAACCCACCTCTTTAGGGAACACCTTACACAAGTCTAACCCTCATCCAATAAAAAAACAAAAAAACCTTTTTCCTCCCCTCTCTTAACAGGTATCCACTTGAGCACTGAAGTATGGTATGCTAGGATATTGTATCTATGTACGGCTATGCGTATTGTCATCTTGTGATTGATTGCTTCTTTGTTTCCCTCATATTGTAAGTCGCTTTGGACAAAAACGTCTGCTAAATGCCTAAATGTAAATAATTGAGCATGTGGATGCCCTGGTGTCGCAGGGAAGTGTGAAAGTACGGGGTAAGAGTGCTAAGCCGAAAGGAAGAATCCGATATTTGTAAGTTTTGCCCCTAAAAGCAAACCTCAGGAACTTCCTGTTGAGGAAGGATGGGTACATGAAAATATGCATCTTCCAGATCTATCGTGACAAACCAGTCCTAGGACCTGATTTGGGACACAATCTGTTTCACAGTAAGCATATAGAGCCCTAACTCTTTCTGCTAAGGAGGGTCCACCTCAATGGCCTCCTTCCTCAGGAGAATTTGTACTTCTTGCTCCATAACCAGAGCCTGTGGAGAGAACCCAGGCAGACGGTAGAATAGAATTGAATTCTGTAGCCTAGTTCTATTGTGCACAGGACCCATTGAGACCTGTGTGGTAGCCTTTCCCAGGCTGCCAGATGGTCTCTTAAGGTAACCAGTCTCTGACATTTTTGGAGTGAATAGGTCTCTAATGTCTCTGACATTTATGCTCTGTAAAGTAAACCCTGCAGGGAACTTCCGGTTCAAACTCACCAGGAACCTCCTTAGAGGTAGCGCTTCCCCCATGCTAACACTGGCAAACATTGGGGGGCGCTGTTATCTGAGGCGGCTGCACTCTGAAGCCAGCGAAGTGGCAGGGTCAACAGCCTGGCCTCCAGAGGGCACTGGGGAGGTGTGGGCATCGTGTGATGAGATGTAAACCGCTGCTCCCCAGATGGGGCTG
>JAZGTK010007244.1:0-19632 GCA_036877625.1 Ambastaia sidthimunki | reverse complement strand
ATATGACATTTTAACTTTGACTGTCAAATGTCTAACTTTGCACAAAAAGAGACAATTTTCCACTTTTCTTTGTTTTGCATTTTAGAAGAAACACCTATATATTTATAAAGCAATGCAATCCGACAAGTTTATCAAGATGATAAATACATTTTCGTAAGCAAACATAATTAGGCCATGACTAACAAACTTACACCCAACTGCATTTAACATGCAACCAAGTAACAATGTATGAGATCGTCCGCCTTATTACAACATGTTTAACTGCTCTGAGTTCGCTGTTTGGTTGCGCTCCAGCAATTCGACAAATGCAAAAAAAAACACACGTACTCATTTTCCACCTATGAAAGTACAAAGCAGATCTTTGACGATGTATATTTTTCTTACCTGTTGGAAACAGACAGAGAAACACCACAAGGATCTCGCAGACTTCTAGCGCCGATAGTCCTGCTCCTTTCCCCATAACCATCCATCCAGCACGGGACAGCGCTCCTCTCCTCTCCCTAGTCAAACCAGCAAAGTACAGAAATTAAATTGATTATGCGTTGCTGAAGTATCGCAACACCAAAAAATCATGCCGTCTTTCTTTCGCACAGATATAGCCGCGTTTGTTAAGGATATTGTCCGTGTACACGCATTCCCTTACTCTCTCTAGAAACGTGCCAGCAATCTTCCAGTTCGCCAGTGTGGAGAGGGTGCAGCCTATACTGCGAGCAGCACCAATAAGAAGCCGCTCTTTCGCCACCAACCCTTCGCAAGTTTCAAATTACGCCTTTGAAAAGAACTTCGCCCGTTCTTCGTGTAAGACGAGAATTCATGGAAAGGAACATATTACCTGTTTGGTAAATGTGTTATAATAAATAGCCCAATAACAACTCAAATGTGAATAATACATTTCATGCGATGCATAGGCAAGGAAATGGTAGTTGGCCAATGAAAGTGATAAATCAATGTCTATCGTAAACTACAGCCTTCATGATTTGGACAAATCACCAGTGTTTGACAATTAATAGCACACACTTGAATCTTAAAGTTCATTTCAACCATTTTAAGTAAACAAGAGGGAGGACATGCTGAACAGTAGATTGGTTTAAGGTGTACATGCTATGGGATGATTTTCTCTCACCCAACTTCATCAGATCCAAAAAACTTAATCAGTAATGGGAAAGAAGCCCACACATAACTGAACTGTAACACCATAATGCATGACCACCTGTTACATGCACTGATCCCTGTCAACATAAACACATCTTCTAAAAGTTTACATAATTGTCATCACTGCCTAATGATCTCTTTTTAACAGAAAGTAGAGTTTTCCACACTAAATTGAAGTCATTTCTGGAAACAATAATCTCTTAAAGTATATGTTGTGTATTGTGTCTTTAATAAACTGTACATGTGTAACACTGTGATGTGTTTTAGTCACAGTAACCCTGACAAATCACTATTGTACTTCATGCATGCATTAACATAGCATGCAAAATATATGTCAAACACTGTACAGACAAATCATATCCATATAACTCTTTATGTGAATAAAAGATAAGACATGCTGCTTATCTAAAAATAGAAACCCTAAAATATAAAGATGCTGCACACCAAGACGACAATCTTTAACCCTTGCGTTTTAAAAGTAAAAAACAATGTGAGCATAACATTCTTGTTGGCATCAAAGTCAAGCCACTAACCGAAAGGGCCTGTAACATAGGAGGGAAAGTGTCTATAGTCTATGTGGTTTTGTACATATGGAGGGTCAGCTGTTGCAATCCAACAGATGGCGCTTGCATAGTGGTAGAGAATGAACGATATCAACAGATACATCCTGGTGTTTTTGTTTTTTGGAGAAAATAACTCTTGTATCACTTGTAGTTAAACAATAATGTCATGATTTTACGTTAGATATGAGAATAATACACATAATAAGACGCTACAGAATTATAAAATGTAGAGCTACAGCAAAAGACCACAATATAGCAAATAATTTAAGGATGGTGATGTTTATGTAATCTAAAAAAGTTTCTATATTTAGTCTTATTCATTTATCTGTCATAAAGAAATAGTGAAAATAACCACTATATAATTATAATTTTTAGATCAGTCTTAATGTCAAACCATTGTAAAATGATGCTGACTTAAGTGTAAAAATTGCATTTGCAAACTTTAATGTTGGTGATAAAATTTATACGAGTGACTGACGAGGACAAATCAGATGAAACAGCGGGCGTTCAAATAAAACAACCGTGTGTGTAACAGCGTGTTTGACTAATGCATTTTCACAGAAATAAAGTTATTTGTTAAAAAAACGAACGGGCACCAACCTTTTCGAATGCATGGAGCTCTTCAACACTTTCGGGTTGAGCTTTTTTGCTGAACCTGGATGAAGCTTGTGGGTCGGATCCGTAACGAAGCGCGTGCTGGCGTTCTGTATCAGAAACCCTAATTTCTAATAAAGTCTGTACATCGTTGTTAAAACACAGGTGAAACACAACTGTCGCTCCTGCATGGTGTTCCCCGTTCGGTTTATGACACTCTTCGGCAATTTTTAATGGCGAGATAAGTCTTTATCTACAGATTGTTAATCTACTTGCGGGTGTCTGATGTTATTTTCATCCGAGTCTTGGTAAAACGACGATCGGGGCAGGAAAGAACGAATCCGTCAAACAGTTTGGCGAGACGTTAACGATTAAAAAGAAAACCTAGTAAACCTCTTTGAGAATCGACAGTGTCCTTCATTTTGCGGCGGTATTTCCAAATTCCTCTCTGGCTCGCAGGACTTTAGTAGGAAGAGCCCTCGGGCAGCACTGTTGATAGCGCAGGCTCGTTTCCTCGCCTCACTGTTGTGAAATGACTAGTTTGAAAGTGTGAGACACAATGATCAGCGCTGCGTGACGCCGCTGCAGTCTCAAAACTCCCCGCACTGTCTTAATGAACAGGGCTATCTCCTAAAAACCAAACCTCTGATATACACGAACAACAAACGTACACGTTGCTGTCACCCTAACGAGTATTTCAATTATTAAATTCAAATATAATCAGCCTATGTCATTCAATAAACGATCAAAATACTAAATAATTACTCGACGATAGGCATAACGTAAGAAATATTAACCATATGTTCTTATAATATTCCTCTGTTTTGATTTTTTGAGGTATGTGCAACGCAAACACTGTAAAAGTAGACATGTACATGAAACCTCTAAACACTAAACCATTCAAGGTACAAATAAGGTAATTAGACCATCCAAATGTAAATGGCATAAATCCAGAAAGGAACTTAAGCACTGGAAACAAGACTGGCTTTTCATGAGTCATAAGCCTTAGAAGTGCATTAGAATGAATGTTTTGCTTAGTTAGTAATCATAAATAAAGACTGCTCATTTATGTTACATGATTATTTTAAATGCTTTGACATTGTACCAACTACAATGACACTAGCTTGAGGGGTATCACTTTTACACTGATGTGCTGGTTTCCAAAGGAGAAGAAGAAAATGACTTTAGAACGGCCGAATACTGGACATCCACCTCAAACACAGCTGGTGGAGGATAAGAAAGAGGGGGGTGAAAGGGCAAACTGAAATGCAGCTGATGCACATATTTGCTGACATGTGTGCAATAAACTTTGCAATTGTGAACAATGTAAGTTTTGCATTCAGCACCACAGTCCATGCTTCAAATCCAGCATAAGCTAAGCTCACAAGAAAAGATGACACATAGAAACAAAAAGACTGTATAAACCTCACAGCGTTATTTGACCTGAGAAGAAAACGTGAAGGAAGATCATAGCAAGCTGTGTCTAATTAAAAACAATATTTATATTATATAATTGTATAATATGATATGCAATACCTATACCCACCCATATTTGGATGGGCTAAAAATTGGTTTAGAAAAGCACAGTAAGTGAAAGCAGGAATAAAAAATGTAATATGAGTCTGACAGAGAGGACAGCACAACATAAAACATCAGGGTGTCAGACATGCACTGAATGATAAGTCATTTATTTCATTTTGGTCCAACACACAATATGTCTCAAAAAGACCCAGAGATTTCAATATGTTTCGGTGGTCACTCATTCAGACATGAAAACAGATACAATCAGTTACAGTTATTGCCACAAGAAACAAAGGAAAATCAATAAGGCCCCTCCTTTTCACTCTCCCTTGACTTCTCTTCATTTGCTTCATGACTGAATACTGTCAGCGCCAATCTCATTATATTTTATGTAATCTATTATATACAGTCTGTCAGTTTTAAACGTATCGTAAAGCCTTGGCCACTATAACAGAACCGAGGAAGAGACTTTCCAGAGAAAGCGAGGCTTTTCAGCCAGTAATTATGGAAAGTGACTATGGGAGCCTGATCTGGGTGAAAACCATTCATTTTCCAATTTGTCTTGTGAAAAGGCAGAAGATTGGGCACAGTCTGGCCCAGTGCTTGAATCTATGTGATGTTTATTTTATGAATGTTCGTTTACACGGTAGCTCTAAAGATGCTATGATCTAAAATATGGTCACTTTTTAAAGGAACATATACAACAATACCCAAACATGATCAAAGGGAGGTTTTATCTAATTTCTATTGTGTCAGGGGTAATTAGGTAGATAGGTTTAAATAATGGCTAGACTGGCATTTTCCCCCTTTGTTAGAGGGTAGAGTTTATCAGTATATATGTGGGCTAGTGAATATCCACACTAGGCTTTCTAAACAGCAGCTAGATTAATTAAACAGGGCTGTCGCCATGTTATCTTTACAGCTTAATGCGACAATAACTAAGTATGTGTATGTTTAAAATGCTCACTTGCTCGTGTCACCTTGCCTCAAACTGCAAAGTGACATGCACATACACTCCAAATACACTTTGTAAAATAATGCATTGTTACATTCTGCTTGTTCTATTTTCAGAGCTGAGATATATGCAGATCTTGTGCGTTTGAGGAAGCAGTTTTTAAATATGCACACAACAAAGCAATTAAAGGTTAATTATGTCTGACCTCTGTCTGCATATGATGAATATAAATGCTATTTAAGTCAAAGGGACTATTTTCAAACAGCCAAAGGTAAACAATGTAAAAGCTGCACATTTGCTCGTCTGCCTGTTCTTTGTTTTTCTTTTTTTAATTTTGGGTGTTTGGATCCATATTAAAAAGCATCTAAGATAAGCTATTCACTTGGCTCAAACAGTTTTTCAATAAGAGTCTCACATTATTTGTAAACAGGACTATTCGTGATAACAAACACAATAGGTGCCTTCATAAGCATTGCTTTATTGCATCTGTGGACTCTTATTGCTTCTTATAAATTCTGAAGATGACAGAACTGATGGGTTCAGATTTGTTTACGTTCTCAGTCAGCCCTGTTTCTGGTTGAGGGACATTCCTATAACTTATTTCTTGTACAGACTGTTAAGCCAATAGACTTGTCACACTCATCAGCCATTCTATTCTAATCATCTGACAGCAAAGAAAATTCATCATGACACGACCTCAGTCACACATATTGCTCTACAACAGCGTTACCCATTCTGCATTTATATTATTACTATTTAATTTTTTCAAGTAATTCATGAGGTTAAAACACATTTTGTGAGGTCATAAACAACAGGGTGAATTTGCAATGAGGCACAGGCATTCACACAAGCTCTTTTATAAGTCATTCTATGGTCAGAGCTCACAGAGGAAAAAATGCCCCCTTTTCTGTTCTCATCAGCACAACAATTGCTGTCGCGGAATGAGGGTCTGATAGTTCAGATTTACTCTCAACAACTTCAAGCAAACTGATTTGATGACTATAAAGACTGACCAGAATCCCAGATTGCCACTGTCTGCGTTCTCAGTTTATAAGGTACTTCTGTGATTCAGCAATAACTAACAAGAAATGAAGCAAAGCATGTTGTAGACAAACTCCAAACAAATATGTCAGAACTGCCAGCCAGGAACCTCCTATTTGTGATTGCTGTGCCAACTGAAATAACTACCTTCATTTATCTCCGTCTCCCACTGCGCAGATCAGGATAATCCCTCTCCTTTAGACTTCATGCATAATGCATTAACCTAATCCTTAAGAATGGGTGGCAAGTGAGTATAATTACTTAGGCATGACCATATGTAAAAATATAGGGTTTCAATTATTTCATTAGCACAAATGATCATTAATGACCTGGTTATTTTTACATATTCAAATGAAGTGGATGGCTATTAATTATGTACCTTATATGGAACTTTTTGTGCAATAGTCGTCTACGAAAATTGAGAAAATGTTATGTGACTGGCAGCATGATTAATTGGGGAAGTGGGATTGGTGAGAGTCTTCTAAATGTTTTGAAAGGGTGCTATTTCAGCTTCCTAAAGTTCAGTGGTCATAGGTGAACTTGGCATCAAGTTGTCTTTAGGGGCGGATCTTACGGGTGAATAAATGAGGGGGTGGAGCATACCTAAACTGATCCATATATCAAAATTTGAGCTGAAACATTTAAATCACAATTTTTTCATTTTGTCTATACACATCACCTAAACGCAATCACTTGTGAAAATTCAATAACTTATGTAATGCTCATAAGAGCTAAAAATAAGAGAAATTAAATGGTGGATAGATTCTAGTTGACCCTACGGCTACTGTTCCACATTGCAACATTTAAAACTAGTTGCAATTTACCTTTACATTTTAAAGACCTAATGACCAGAATTTTTTTTGCTTTCTCCCAAACCTCCAGTATATAATGCACACACACAAACAAACACACAACACATACAGCTGCTGTGCTGAGACCCCACTGATGACTGCCTAGACATGCATTATGCATCAGGAACGTTTGCTGAATTAAAGAGGAAAGGATTCAGTGGCGCGCTTACATCACCTTAGCGAATTCTCACAGGCGTGCAATTTCCTTCTTGATGAAACACAAAATTAAATGTGTGTCCCTGAGAGCAAATGAAAAAGAAACAGATGATAGCCGATATAAAGGCAGACAAGTGCAGGGAGCTACCACAACACGGAATAGTGTGAGACTTAAAACACTGATCTCTGTGATTAAGTGTTTGTCTAACAATTTCTGCATTGCACAAACCACTAGTGTGGAGAGCTAGGAGGCATCATTACATTCACTTTATCAGACTCAGACAGTCTTGATGTGAACTCTTAGTAGAGGACTATACAAGCAGACACCTTTTAGGTGGAAGAACAGGGCGGATACTCAAAGTCTCATTATGTAAACATGGTCTTGCTTGAAAGCCGGTGCGCTTAGATGTTTCTCAAACAGATACATCAGTCCACCAAGAACCGTACGTGCTTTTAATTCCTGCTTTGCACTTTGCGGTGATAATTATCCCAGAGGCAAACTAGAGCTGATCAAAATCACTTTCACATCGACAAGGTGCATAACAAATATGTTTGCTCCTAAACTTAAAACTTGAATGCTCAGGCAGTATCTTTTAGGCATTTAGGAGACAGGGTTCAAAAATTAGGCCAAAGCTTCAAAGAAGTTAAAAGTTAGACCATATGTTAGATTTTTGAAAAGTTAGGCCAAGGGTTCAGAAAGTTAGGCCATAGGTTATTTGTGTGTTACAACGATTCTTTAGCTCAGCTGGTAGAGAAGATGCCTGTCTATCGCGTTTAAAACCAATAGAATAGTGCAGACAAAAACACACTATGTGAACCGCCCTTTAGTTGCTCTCTCTCAGTTCCTGGATTCTTTCTAAATGATCTTTTACAGATTATACAATGTGAGCAATTAAAGGAGGGAAACAGCTTTTCAGATATAGATCTTTTCATTAGGCAAAATATTTCTGAGCCATTAAACAAAATGGGCAGTTGGCCAACTAGTTACTTTAAAGAAATTGCATCATAATGTATAGTCTATTTTGCAAGTCAAATTGCAAGAATGACACTGAATCAAGGACATAAAAAAGTCTATTAAAAAAGAAAAATGGCAACTACTAGTTACATTTACTTCAGTATAGGAAATTTATCAACACAATTCCATGTGATAAAAGCTCCCAAGATGTTCTGCCACCAAATCAAAGTCCTGATGTTTATGTTATAGGTGCAGTTTAATCAGGAGACAGAGTCAGTGCTATGATGCTATGAATGACAATGATTGTGCCAAATACAAAAACTAATTATTTACAAAAGATGATGCAAAACAGTTTCCAAGATAATAGGAAGTACGCACATGATTAAAATTAGTTAATATTCAGGCCATTGGCAGACAAAAACTACATTTTAATCTGTTTTTGAAACCTAGATGGTGTAAATTAGGTGCGATATCTCAGTAGCTGTGTGGAGTAGGACACACACACACACACACACACACACACAAACACATTCTTTTGTTGCTGGAGCTCTGTGGATTCTCGGAGACTGTGCTCATAGTGAAAAGGAATCTTCAAAACGAGTCCTCAACACAATGGCTACTGTCACCTTTGTTGCCATGGAAACAACTAATGGTACAAGCAATTTTTTTATATAGAAGATTTTAAATTGTTAGTTTCCTGTATAGTCACTGGTTTAAAGAAAAAACTACCTGTCATCAAACCATGATTACTTTGCATATGTGCATATGTATGGTTCAGAGGCAATTTTATATAGTTTTTTAATAATGTCAACACATATCATCCAACTAATGAATCAGGAACATGGATCAGGAAAACATCTTATTCATTCACTCCCAAATCACTCACATTAATTGGAACACACATCCAGGTTGCCAGAGCCTCTCGGATCACCATAAACATTACATCTATCGTACACACATGTGCAGTACAGAGATAAGAATCAACAAACAACTAGGTGGTGATTCATGTCAGGTTCATGTCAGATTCCCCGTTTCTAACGGGTGTGTTGTCAGATTGGAAGAGGGTCCTGCAGAACAGTCTTGTATGCACAGCTGTAGGGGTAAGTTCTTTCTTCCCTTTGTAATGTCCAGTCACCAAGGCCAAAGCTACAGAGCTAAAATGACTACAGCTGCGAGCCAATTATCGACCCTTCACAATTCCACACAGTTTTCCTGATGTCTGGCAGACGGAAGATGGCAGCTGCTATAAGAGCTGCAATACACAAAAATGATGTGTTTGGCTCTGAGCCCTTGGATGAATGCAGGTTCTAAATAAGAATCGCATCCAACACAGCCATGTAAATGCACTTTAGAAGGCACTACAAATTCTCAGGTGTTTAATGCTGTAAATCCACATATGTGGAATTGATAATGCGATTTCAAAGCAATTTTATCAGCTGGCTGTTTACCTCGTAACCGTTTTGATGAATTAACTTAATTAAGCAGACCAAATTGCATATAAACAGGAAAGCAAGTTGCCCCAATATTACATACACTGGTGAGAGAGGTTACATTCGTTCACCACTAGCTCTGAAAGAAAGATGTATGCTTAATACTCAGCTGTTTCGATGCGGTGTCTGATATGGATTAAGAGCTGTAATTAAATCAGTTTCCTGTGGAGAGAGTCTCAGTAATCAATTAGACTCAGCTCTACTCTATTTGATCTCTGAGGCAAATCTTTTCAAAATGAATATCTGAATTCAGAATTAGGAATCATATACACGTAGCTTTACAGCATCATATTCTGGGTTATTTTCAACCTAATGTCTCTGTGCCACATCTGTGGCCTGCTGTCAATTATCACAGACAATCATTTCCAGTCTTCCCTCAGAGTTTATAAAATGCATTTACAGTAAATACACAAAGGCTATCGGGCTAGTGGGGAGCAAGTGGTTTTGAAATTTAAACTGTAAACACACAATATAATACATGTGATACGGCTGCTTACCAATGATGACTGTGCAATGTTATGTCAAACTCATATCATAACTAGTAAATCTGTTAGGGGAGTAAATCTGGTTATTTTCAGTTGGGAGGTGAGAGGGACACATTGTACTGTATATATGTAAAGCATTGTTTACAAGGAACTGAGTTATGTAAAGTAGCCCCACCTTAAAAGGATTTCATCAAGGATATAGTTTAAGTATTAAACATACATTGATTTACGTATTCATACAACACTGACTGCTTTGAAAGCCTATGGCATTAAAACCATGTGGCATTCAAACATATTAGGAATGTCTCATGGTGTATCGGTACACAGCTAACACCTTAACCACAACACTTTAAAATCAATGCCAACATTTGTAGAAATGTGTTGCTTTGTACAAGGAATAATAGCTGGTTATTTGTCTTATTAAGGTGTTAACTGGCAGCGTAATATTTTGGCTTGTGGAAAACATGTAAATATGTAGCTGCAAAAAGACAGTATTCAATGTTTGCAGAGCATGTACAGTTTAATAAATGTGTGACTTTTCTGTAGTTTCTTAATGGTGGTTGAAAAATTGTTGTGCTTTAGTAGGATGAGATTGTTAAATCTATGTAGAGTGCCAATCTTATGCAAGTCGAATATATTTAGCATGTTTCAATGTACAATTAATTTGTGGCTCAATATTTAAAGGACCTGATTTTGAATAATTTATAGTTTTTGTGTGGAGTTGCTCTGCAGTCTTTTTGCAGATAAATGTATAGTTAACTGTTTGCTATTATAATAGAAAATTGTACAATGTTATTTGCTGGGAGTAAAATGTCATGTGCTGGGAAGAGTTTGGTGAGGGATGTTAAACTGGTTTATATTTAATACACTCAGAGTCATTAACGAGCTGGTTAAATGTCACAGTGGAGGTCCATATTAATTAAAATCCACAGACAGCTGCTTACAAGAAAATGACTTACAGATATCCTACCAGCCTCCGAGACTCAAAGGCAAAGTTCCGGTGTTCTAAATTACACCATTATTGATCTCTTGCAGTAAAATTAGACTGTGATTGCTTCAGCTTGCCTATTTCAATGAAACTGTTTAAGATTAAGTAAAATCTACAAACAACATGTGAAAGTAATTTGTGGCACAATTAGGTCCCTGCTGAGATGCATCTAAACATAGCTCAGTGGAAAAAAGAATTAAAGATTAGAATTTTTAAAAAATATATAGTACTGCACTGCTCCGTACACTTTGCATATCATCCAGCTCTGTGAATCCTAACCATCAAAGCTCATAGTACCAATGGTTTCGCATGGCAAATAAAACATGAATAAATGAAACTAGATCAATATATTCAGGGCTGTAGCAACCATTATAACTGAGCTGAGGTGTCCATCCACTTTTAGAAATGTTTAAGTTCACCCAACCCCATTTTTTGGAAATAACTATATATGTTACACTAAGTATATAAGAGTTTAGACTGTCGTGCAAAGACAAAATTGTAGCTGGCCGAATAAAAAACAGAGCTGAAGCCTCTGTCAACCAGTCACTTGTTACGTCACAGTTAATAATCATAAGTGAAGTTGATTTTAGGTCCTTTCCACACCCCTGATTGTGATAGATTTCTGAGAATTGATTTCTGGCTGATGTAACAATGTGTGCCAAAAAGTAATGTGAATGTCTTTTTAATTTTTTCCCAGAAAACACCATTGAGAGCATAAGGAATCTGCCACCTAAGTCCTGTAAACCCTCAGCTTTATGACATTATTGCATTTATTTCAGTATCTGTTAACAGTGGTATGATGTTGAACCAGGCAAACCTGATACCGTAAGCCACAAACGCCTTTAAATATAGCTAATTGCTATATTTACTAACAGCTAATTGCTGCAGATGACCTTGTTAAAACAAGAAATGCCAGTACAATTATGACGGCAGATTACAGTAATGCTGTATTACCGTACTCCAAATGCCCTTTATCTGTAAGTTTTCAATATACAGCTGCATTTGTACATTTTCTTGCCTTGTGTCGTATGTGTATTTATCAGGGCAGGGCAACGAAAGGTCTAAAACACAGAAACTGGCTCCGGTCAAAAGTTGCTGAAACAGAGAAAAGGCAGAGGCCCAACACAACTGCCATTGCCAAAATAATACCAGTAACTCATAGTTGCCTTCAGGCCACGCTGCCATTCTCTGCCCTGTTTCAACACGCAGTCAAGCCTACTCACCGCAAACTTCAATTAAACACACTATATATAGAGACTGAAACAACTGGATTAAAAACTGAAAGTTGTGATGCTCTTCCAAACATGCTTTGATGCTGAAAGTTATCTACCAAACAAACAATCTGTTCATTTAACTATATAAGATACGCGGCATGTTTAGAAGTTAAGCAGGACATCTCCAGGAGAACACGACTGATTTCAGCAGATGTCTGTGGGCTTTTGTTCCCCTCCCAGAGCAGGATGGGGGATGTTGGAAACGAATCATCAAGATCCAACCCAGGATTCATCCAACAATGAATACAAAATCAGCCTCACTGATACAATACCTGGCAAATCCCTTTTAAAAAAAAACTCAGTCGTCCAAAACAAGTAAAGTGTGGGCGCCTCAACCTTCTGGCCACCACAAATTCCCCTGGACTGGTATTCAGGCAACACTCTACAAGTTTTAAAACAAGTGTTTGGGTATTGTAGTGCCAAGACTGGCCTTCCAGTGAAGCTGGAGCTGATTGCCAATTCAAACACAGCAGTGCGGCAGAAATATTCCCAGCTCACTTAGTGCTTGGGTCTTGTAGAGCTGAGTGAAAGCAGGATGGATAATGTTATGTAACCGCAGTCCGTTCCAGTCTGCTCGCATCAACACAAACAGACAGCAGCAGTTTTGAAAAGAGGCAAGCGGTCCAAAAAGCAAAAATTAGACTGGCAAATCTCTGCAAATGCTAAAATGAATCCTTTGTCTTGAGCACAAGGCAGGACACACTGTATTTTCTACAACTCATCCAGATGGTTAACACATGTTTTTTCCTGCTGCTCTCAGTCTGTTTCTTGCAGGTAAGGTGATCTGCACCAGCAGTCTCTGCTATATCTGTCTGTTTGGCAAGTTATTGTTTTAGCAGTGCAGTGCTAAAGCAGTGCTTGATCTAAACTCCACCACTCTCTGTTAGAAACCACCTTTATTCCATTTGGCAAAGGAATGCATGTGCACACACACTCCAACCGCAAGAGGAGGAACGCTATAACACATCCCCAGACAGTGAAATATTGTAAGAGGTGGCTAAATGTATGCTAGGCTAATCCCAACAACTCAAACCATTTCTGCTAAATGCGCTATTGATTTAAAGCCATTGATTTGTGCGTACGTGAGTATGACAACCTACGTATGTCTGTTGAAAACTGTAAACAGCTGCTCTTGTGACACATTGGCATTCCTGCCAATATCTGTCAGTATGGAGCTTTGAAAATAAATCCTAGGCTTTCAGCTGTCTCAGCCCACACAGAGGAAATTTGAAATCACACAGCAGTTTTAGATAAGAAAGTCACACAGTTTAATTCCTGCCAGATCTGCCAGCCAGAAACTTCCCGGGCTACAGATACTGTCCATACTTGCCTCTTTGTTGCATCTATATCAATATTTAGGGAAGGTGTTGGCTGTTTTTGTAACATTAGGTTTGAGGGACACAAGGTAAATGGCTGAAGAATGAGGCTTCGTTGCTCTTAGTTGTACTTTATGATAGAAAGATAAACCTCAGCTGATGTCAGCCCAGGGCATTTCTCAAGTGTTCAGCAGATGATGGATGCCACTGCAGGGCTTTTCAACCTCTACTGAACCAATAAATATTCTCATTCCATTTTCTTAGTTTTTGCACCAAATGCAAACTGCAGTGCTGATTATATCTGTCAAGTTCATCCTTCAAACGTCAACCCTGTTACCCAGGTTAAAGTAACCGAAGGTTGTCCAACAAATATTTGTCTATAGTTCTCAGATAATATTAGTTAAGCAATAATTTAAAGCCATTATTTGATCCCAGCCTACTAGCTCCTAAGAAATATGCAACCCTGTTACCCATTCTGGCATAGTTTAAAAAAAAAAAAAAATTTAAATGTTTGCCTATTTAATCTGAATCTTTATTTAATGTTCCCCCAAAACATTAAAAGATATAAAACATTTTCTGGGTAACATTGACAAACTTTTCTATATTATATATTGCTTACCAGACCACTTGTTGGAAAATTGAAAATGAAATTACAATCTTATTTTTTTACAGCTTTTCTCCCAAGACAAGAATCCATTTACGAACCCCCTGCTAAAAACCCTAGTCCTACTCACCTGACAAAAAGATAAAACTAAATACTTGCAAAAACAAATCTGTTGTCAGTTGCTGGTATGTTGTGAAACGAACCCTGACCTTAAATATAATATTTATAAGGAGAGAAAAACACACAGACACACTCTTGCACCCCCATCCCTGTTACTTCATTTATAATGGCGTCCTTTTGCACCTGCAAATCCTGTAACACAATGCAGCTAACTGACAAGGAGGTGAAGCCTTCAATCTCGTTGAGGCAGCTGACAAGCAACGAGCCTCCCTTATAAAAAGGAGAAGAAAATAAGATTTTTAAAAGGCATCCAGTGGAACCATAGAAGACAACAGCAAGAGGAGGAGGGGGAGTTTTTGTGTGTGTGTGTGTGTGTGTGTGTCTGTGTTTAAGAGCCAGAACAGAAGAACACAGACAAGCCATACCAATGAAAGCACCTCATCTCTCTATGTCCTTTCCAACCTTTGCCAAACAAAGACATGTGACTTCTAAAAGTTCATTTGAGGTGCAAATACATTAATTACAATGACAGATATGTGTTCAGCCAAGCTAATGCTCCTCTTCATAACCTCTCAACTGTGGTTTCATGCCATGAATAAACCCAATACATTAAATCAGGCTCATGAATTGTTTGTTTTGTCAGATTTACCTGACTTGGGTGAGGGGATGAACTCGAAAATCCTCTTATTAATGTACCAAGGAATGTGACCAGAATTAGCAAGCACTTATTAAAAGTGGGCCGTTAAATGCTTCATAAAGAACAAATGGGAAAACGCACATTCCACAAATACGACCCACTTTGGTGTCTTTTCTTTAAAGTAAAACCAAATATCCTGTTTTTTATTGCGTAAACTATAGAATATGCAGAATGTGCAAGAATGACTTGAATGACTTTGTTAAAATAAAAGAAATCTTTTATTTTGTTAAATTGTTTCCAAATTAGGCCATCAAAACAACAGACAACAAAACAGCGGTTTTAACTTGTGTAAGAACAATAACTAATTAAATTTAATTAAGTTTAAATAAAACGTTCTTTAAATCTTTTGTAAGTTTAAAATCAGAATTTTAACCTTTAAATTTCTATGTTGACTTACTAAAACTGCCTCAAATTTTATCGGAGGTAAAGGACTGAATTGTGCATACACAGATCAAATATGACTATGCCAGTTTATTGTTCATTAAGTTATTACCAATGTTTCATTTATTAGGCATTACACAGTTCGGTCTCACTATTGAACTGAATGCTGCATTCATTTAAATCCTTCTGGGGATTTAAGCTACATGTTTTCTACAACAACATAAACTCACATTTCTAAAGGACATGTAGGGAGAGCCACGTTTCTATTGAAACAAGTAAGACACGATCATTCAAAAGAAACTACTATGACAAGTCAGCAGTTGCACTTTATGTATTTTCTCAGCCCCGCCCACCAACCCACGTACATCATCAGTAATAACCCTTCACAATTTTCCTAAAAAGATTTAGCGTCCAGATTCTTTTTATGGTGATCCTTTCCATGACTGTCCTAAATGATAAATGGCTCTTTTTAAACTTAGCGGCTGGATAAATAAGTGACTGGGCAGTACCTGAAACTGGTGCGATGAGTCTGGGAAAGACAGAATCCCCTAATCTGAGGTTGGTTGGATTTAGCATATCTGCTGTAGTAATCCCTAACACAAAGCCTGGATGAGTGCTGTCTTTGTGCGTGTCAGAATAGCAGGCTTGCAGAACAAGCCTTGGCGTGTATTTTCTTTTTTCATTTTTTTCTTTGTTCAGTATCAACACTGTGGCAGGTATGGAATCTAAGGTTACAGTGTGGATATCTTCTGACAACATAGAGGTGCTGAGGGTAGTGGGTAGAGGGTGGGGTGGCCTGGAAGGTTGGTGTGGAGCATAGCAACGTGTTGCTGTTTCCGTATGACAAGACAATTGCAAACTAGTTATCTTTAAGACAGCAGTGAGACTAAATGGTGGACAAATGGAGACTTTTGCATATGTTTCCTGCTTCTCCTGTTTTCTTCTGAGCAACAGATGTCACATGTGTCACATCTTAAGTTTCAGAAGAGATTAATGACTGAAACCGCGTTTAAATTTGCCAGACAATCAAAAGTTAAAGATTTCAATATAAACTCAACTACTCAACTACAAATTTTTTTAACCAAATAACTAAGCTAGGCTATAAACAATTATTTTGCAGGTTTGCTAATACATGCCAACAACAGTGTGTATTTTTATTTCCCCTAGGGAATTTTAGAAGAAACACATAACACAGTGTTGATACTTCAAATAAACACAATTGAAAACTCCTGAGCTATAAAGAACTAACCTCTGGGGACCAAATATTTTGCCTTGGGTGCTGCTATATTTGCATCTGTCCTAGTGATGCCTGACAGTGAAAGAATGTGTAATGCTAAAAAATGCTGCAACAAATACAATCAAATACTTGCAATTCAGAGGTGCCAAAGCTTACAGTGTGAGCAGAGCATTAGCTGATAAAGCGCACTGCAGGAACAAAAGAGCCACAGATGCAGGCTCACTTTACACCTTGACCTGGTTTGTCAGCTTGTCTGCTGAATTTGTGCCACTGCAAAGCAAAGTGTCAAAAGCAGCAAATCTGGGTTGACAAGAGGGAGATTAAGGGCCAGCGAAGAACAAATGCGAAACTGCTTGGAGATCGACAGGAAAACAAACTGGTATTTTTCAACATCTTGTGGTATCCTTTAAAATCAAACCCATCAAAATGTGAATGTTTGTACTTAAATACTGATGAAGAATGGGCCTGGATTGCAATTGGATACGTTAAGTATGCATGTTTGTGTGTGTGTGCGCATGTGTGTTTGTTTGTTGGTCTCTGGAATTGTGAACTTGAGCGAGGTGTTACAAAGGCGCAGCCGTTAAAAGATGATATCACTCTTCACTCCGGACTTTGTGTATTTATTTTGGGCTCTTCTTTTGTGTGTGTGTGTTCCTGTCTTTCCTTCATGTGTGTTAAAGTGTGTGTGTGTGTGTGTGTGATAAATGCACCTGGGGTGTCCATGCTTGTGATCTTTCTGAAAACCTCAAAGCTGTGCTGGCTGAGACACAGAATACCTGCATCATTGTCACTTCAGCACCTCAGGCAGGCAGGAGGCAGGGGATGTGGAGAATAAGTCATTTGTCAAAATAGGGCAAGTTGAAACTACAACCCCATTTGTTCCACTAGAGCAGGTTATGGATCCAGTTAATGAGAAGAGACAAGGTCTTACACATTTTCTAGCACACACACACTCACATGCAAACACTGACCTAGTGTGCACACACACATGCAGACACACTCGAAGGTGCAGAATAGTTTGCTGTAATGCAGTCACATGGAAAAAGAGAGAGCGAGAGAGAGAGAAAGGCTTTATCATCTGTCTACCTTACAGTAATAAGGTAGATGGGGAACAGTCATGCGGAAGGGAAGGAAATTTCAATGGCTCTGACACACAATCAAGAGGACAATGATCATTCACCTTAAAGTTTCCAGAAGTTATGATGTGTCAAGATTTTCTCTCACTATCCGCCGTCTCATGAAATATGATCCTATATCTGAGGAAATTTGAAAATGGTCTTCAGAATACAGACCATTCATACAGAACAACTGGCACTTGCTGGCTAAACACACAATTAATAGATATAAAAAACAAATCTTTTTACACTGAGAAACGGGGGTAAAAGTTCTCACAACTTGCACTGATTTAAGGGAAATCTCCAGAATTGGTTTTAACACAGTAGAATGTAGAATAGTAGAATTAAAGGATCACACTTTTATTAGTAGCTGTAAACTTATTCAAATAAGCCACAAAATACTAAATGAATGAACATACACAGGGTGAGGAATGTGTAACACTTTACACATTCTTTCTGTACACAGAAGATTTGTTGCTGCAGAATTTGTGTGAGGAGCCAAATAACAAGCATATTCTTAATATTCATAATCCAGAAATTTATTGCATTCAAATTCAGAAAGTCTTTGCACACAACAAGTATTTGTACTGTATATGTATTTGCATTATATATATATATATATATATATATATATATATAATGTATATCTTCTCTGGAAATGAATAGTTTTGTTTTTGCATCATAAATTTAGATGGCATCATTATCATTTGTTAATGTTGTCTTCCCTCTTGGTTCCTTTCTATGGCTGAATTCTGGCAACAGCTGGACTCAAACCAGTCCAGTCCAGTCACCTGTCAGCTGTATTACTCCAACACGGAAGTGTCTGTCTCACGGTCGGCCAAACCTGACTGTTGACCCAAACACCTGTGACCCCTCCCCTCCCTCCCCTAATCATTGCCCATCAAATTCACCCTCAGTTTTAATCAAAATAAGCCTTCTGTACATATTCAAATTGCGGCCTTGCAGAATTGCATTCTGCATAATTTCAGGAAAATACATCCTAAACTTGGCAGTGTGTTGAAATTTTGTGGGTCGGAAATGTCAACTTTGGCATGATTCATAAGTGTTCACTTTGGCACTGTGTGTGTATTTAGGCACGGTGGATGAACATCATTTTCAGACGAAGAATCTACTGTGACAGATTAAAATGTGTTGCGGCCAAATGATATACATGTCTGAGGTGCATTGTGGGGTCTGGCTTCTGACTGATCAAAACTATTCGGTTTAATGCTTGAAACGCATAAGAATTGATTGCTCACGCTGCCAATATAATGTTCATTATACCAGTTGTAACAAAAGCAAGACAGCTGCAGCTGACCATTATCGCCTCATAAAAGAAGAAAAACAAGTCCAGTGTCGCTGGGAATTATTTCTCACCAACAATACAGGATGTTGTACTTCTATAGAAAAAATCTATAATAAATTTATATATGCAGACACTCTATGAATATTTGCTATATGAAAATAAACACGTGATTTTCATTAACTGGTTAGTGGATAATGAGCACAACCATGTTAACAGCTGTGCAGAGATAGACAAGTTAAAACCTAAAACTTGTACTGCAGTAACTTCATAGGTGGTTTCAATATTACGCATTCTGTCTGTAAAGACATGGCCACAGGCATATACTGTAAATCTACAATCGTCAACGTCGCATTTACATAACACATTATTAACATACGTGTCTACAGAGATAAAGCATTTGATTGTTGTTTTGCTCTGACACAGCGGCAGTGAAAAGGCTGGAGCTTCAGTATCCGTCAGCCATGAAATGTTTAATGAAGGATCAAGAGTTATGCAGGGAGAAGTGGGACAGTGCGTATGGGAGCTGCTTTTCCACATTTTCCACAAGCCTGCCGTCTGACTGGCACGTCTGAGCACATTCTGCGAAAAAAACGCCAGGGAGGGGGCGGCATAACGCGGTACATTGTTGAGAGGATTACTGTCATATCAATTTTAATATATTTCTCAAACATGTTAAATGCAGGCTACTTATTGGTCGCTTCAGTCACCAAACTGTCCTTATGGGGGAAAAGGTGACTATTAAAGGAAATCAAAGGTGCACAGGAAAGACTAGGGCAATGCTCAAAGATGAGTTCTGTCTGTAAGGGGGAGGAATGCTATAAATCTCTCTGG
>JAZGTK010007243.1:0-19636 GCA_036877625.1 Ambastaia sidthimunki | reverse complement strand
ACAATTTTAAATGAGTTTGCATGTTTACAGTGACTCAAATCAGAATGGACTTAACTGCTTGTCTATTTGTAAAAACGATAGCACAAATAAAACAGGTCATGTGCCCCACTTAAGCTATATTCAATAACGCTCTTGACCTCATTACCATGCAAATAGGAGCGTTATTCGTCCAATCAATATTACGGATATCATAAATATGCAAATCAGAATGTTAACCCCATGTTTATGTGTACAGTGCAAAATCTTAAAACCTGAATATTCAGGATTAATTATTAACCCTGGGTTAAGTGTAAACAATGTGAAACATGAAACAAGATACCCCAGGCTAAAGTTTACCCTGGGTTAAGAATGACCCTGGGATTGCAATTTTAAGCACAAAAAGCCTTTGCGTTACCAAACTGCAGGTTTGCTGCCAAAAAGAGAACATTTTTAGGTGATTACTTGATATGGATCAGAAATCTCGCATTCCTATCAACCCCAGCATACTTTAATCCCACGGCTCTCAGCAATCCACTTAAGAGCATTACAGCGGTGCTACATGTGAGCTTTAGAGGACAACACAGAGCAGCATTCTCTCACAGAGGCCACACTCTCTCTGATTCAGCAGAAATATCGATTAGAAAAGCAGGGGGTCTCTTTAACAAGTCCACTCCTGCCTGCAGAGACGCATACGTGTGTGTGTTAGTCAGAAGATTGCTGAAACGGCTCTTTCATGAGAGCGTCTTTTAAACTCTCCTCATAGTGGATATGATCTCCGTCCTGTCAGGAAGGCGGGAAATCCAGCTTGAATTATGATCAGATATAACAGCTCCATGAGAAATAAAGTGGGGGTGTGTATGTGCGAGTGTCGTCAGTGCTGGCGTGTGTGCGTGTATCTGTGCGCAGGTGTTGACCGTATATCACTGTGAAATGCGTTCGTGTGTGCGTGTCTGCAGGATTTAAAGCACAACCCTGTGTTTGCAGCCGCCCCGGCCTGCACACACCACTGAGTGCATTCATCACAACCATGCGTTTCAGTTAAGTGCTCCATTCACCGTGACTTTCACAATAATGCTATTAATTAGCACTGCGTCACACAAAACATTAAATTACGCAGAGTTGCTTGGCTGCGGCCAAAGGACAGAGGCAACCTAAAATACTGTACCCTATCCCTTCCCAAAATACCTCTCTCAACACAAAATGATGCTTACCTTCGCAAACCTAGTGGTCAGCTTTATTCCCAAGAAAGCTGTAATAATGGTCATTGTAAAAATGGGCATTGCTCATTAAATGGTCCATGTTAGCGCAAATGCTGATTAAAGCTGACGAAATGTTCTGCTGTTTAATCTAAAAATCGTACACAAACCCTCATTATTATTCAAAGGTCGCTTGAATCATTGGTTTGTGACAGCCTCATAAGTAAAAGTACAAAACTTGCAAACATCAGAGAGAAAACGGCCCCGTTATGCTTTTTTAGAATCAGCAAGAACAGACCGGTGGAACGATTCACACTAATCCTTCATGTCTGCACCTTATCGCAACATTATTTTTCTTTTGTTCGTTTATATATTGTTCCAGTTAATCGGATTAAAACAGACTGTTTCTATTCCTGGAAGTCTATTAAGTCTGCAAAGCCATATAAATCTTAATATTAAAAATGCATAAAAACATAAAAGTACAATTGAGAAGCAATCAAACCCATGCTGAGACGAGACACTTGGGTGAAATTCTAGTGGTGATTTTACTGGCGAGATGAAATTAAGCAACAATGTGAATATCACAATGATTTTAATGCACTTTTTTGGAGTTACCTATTCTTGTGGGTTGCGTGTCTTTGTGGGCTGAGTGTTATGACAGATATTTTAATTGTGCTCCTGGCTTAAACTTCAGCAGCAATAATGACGAGAGAGCTGAAACGATAAAACTGACTCAATCCACTTGAATTTTTTCTTTAATAAACAGATTTTTACTTTTTGTAATAATTTTGAGTAAACATTCTGTATCTAGTTGGTTAGAATGTTCATGGTCATTAAATTCTACTGTTCAAAACAATGAACTTTGTACTATGAGTTAGCAATATATAGCGAAATACATTTTAGATTAAACAGCATTATATATCTCTGTATATTAAGCTGTATCGGCCAGTCCTAACACAGAGTAGAAAAAGTAGCTTATTGCAATTTAACGACCATTGCCAAAAACAACTTATATCCTCATATCATTATTTCTAGCCCATATATTAAATAAACAAAGCAGCTTAATGCTGTTTTGGTTTCCACTCATTTGGTGTCATCTGTTCAGCCAGCCACGAGGGAAATTGTTCCTCCCCGTCTTACACACTTCCATTACAGTGCTAGATTGCTCTTCCTTTAGTTCAAGATGGGTTCTAGAGAAGAAGACAGTGTTGGGCGTGTGAAACCAGTGGCTCCTCTAACAGAGAGTGGCATCTGCATTCGGGCCTGATTGAGAGTGTTAATTGATAGCAGTGCTTATAATGGCCCTAATGTTTCACCATCACGCTGGGGGTTTTCCTTTCCAACAGGACAAAAGGAAGAATCCAGATGCAGAATGAAGATGCAGAGCCTTTATTATAACCATTATCCTCCCCCTCAGCTCCGCCCCCTTCAGATAGCAATGCTGAAATTAGTTTCTTTATAAAAGGAAGAAAATCTTAAACTTAGATTCTGATGAAAACTAAAGCACAAAGACATCAAAATCTTCATTCTGACAACTGTCTGACTGTGCAGAATTAATAAGGGTTTTTGTATGTACTTGTGTAACAAAAGGGTAAAATATTACACTTTATTTTATGGCTGTCTAAAGTACCACTTATGACTGTTCATTTGACTACTGTCCCAGACAACCAATTTCAAAATTCAATTTCTTGTCTCGTTTTTCTCAACACGCCTTTATACGTCACAGTACATGTGCTAACCACTAAGCCACAGCCACTGCGACAGCAAAGCATAATAACCAGAACTAGCTAAATACACAGAACCACAGTTAACTTTCACAATTCCTTTAGCATCACAGCTTTACATTGTAATCACATTCAGGACACAGTTGTCATTAAAAAAACAATAAAACTGTTGATTGGATGTTCTGATGCACTGCTTGAGCTCAGCTGTGAAGGACAGTCACAAAGGAAATCACTAAAACAGACAACAACTATTGAAGTGCTGTGGGCTTTTCATTATTCTGCTTTACTGAAAGTCCGTCCAGAGGCATGTGCTAAATACATTACTCTCTAATTCTGCACCTGTACAATGTGTCAGCAGCCCAGGAGACACCTGGTCATGTGACAGGCAGTGACATAATTATGGTGCCACACTGGATTAGTGTAGGTTCCAAAGCAAAACCATACACCTTTCTATCAACTGGAACTGTTTTTTCACTTTGCACAACCGTATCAAATATATCAATTCAGACAACTGATCTAAACTGATCATGCACATATGCTCTTGATCTTGTTTAGGATTCATTGTCCATTAGCTCTGTGCAGATCTGTGCAGATCTCAAGTTACCAGAGACCCTAATTCACCTGCCATCATTCCATAATTCCCAATTAGATAATTAATATACTTAGCGTACATTCGTTCTCCTTAATATTGCTGCTTTCTGGGTCATAAAGCTCTCACATCAAAAGAAATATGAAGCCAGCGTGGCTTAAAAAAGCGAATGGATTCTCTGCCTTTAAATTGCTCAAGCATATTAAAACAATTAGCCTACAAAATTAGATAAAAGTCTACTCTGACACGCATGCCAGTGTAAGCGTCCACTTTACTTAATCATGGGGCTTGGCTGAAGAATAAGGAATTGAACATGTTCCTAGAAGTAAAAGATATGAAGGTAAGATTAAGGAAAAGAAACAAGATTAAAACATGATTCTTACCTTCGTACACAGCTTTGAAGCCCTGGCCGCTTACAGCGTAGTCTGACAGCAGCCACAGTGTGAGTCTTGGTCCTGTGCTGACTATAGGTGCAGGAAGTTGAAACCCTGTCAACCTAAAATGCAAAATGGAACAAAGCTTATGTTAACCGACAGTATTGTTATATCAGCTCCACGCTGTGGCTTGCCAGCTGCAAACGCTTGAGTGTTAAATAGACTGTGCTAAATAGACTGTCTCAATTTCAAGCTTTAACAGAAAATAAAATCCTGTTAAAGCAGTTTATGGTTGTATAAAAGCTAACTAGGACATCGCAGGTGATAAGTGTGAAAATTCTGAACAATATCGGCCACCAAAATGTGTTCCAATTATTCTGAATGGTAGCTAATAAACCCTTTACAGACCTATCAAAATTACAATCAATAGAGCAACTAAGAGCCTGTATTTCACAGGTCAGAGGTTACAGATGGTAACTGAAGCTATAAACAACACCTTTTGTGGTATGCACAAAAATCTCACTCAAATGTGTGTCTTCATGCAAAAACAACAAAGTAAATGATAAACTAATAAATGAACTAAAAAAAACTAAGTACACTAAGTAAAGACTTTACTCAATTACGAAAAAAAATGTGATAATTTAGGCGCTCACATACTTTTATTAAAACCCTTGAAAGTTAATTTTAAAGTTTGAGAGCCATGGTCATTGGTTAACACTGGCTAAAACAATATAGCATATTATTATACCCAGAAACAGTATTCATGAGGTTGCAATAAATACTAAGGTTCTATATGTTTTAACAGGGGGCTAACAACTGAAGTACAGTGCTATGATCTGTTGCGTTTGAATGCATCCTGAGGGCATTTTTTATTGAGTTGATTAAAGCAAAACGGTGCCTCCAGCTGTCAGGTGTGTCTGACAACTGTGCGTGTGTGCTGGCATTTTCTCACAGCACCACTATGACCCATATAGTCCTCCAGGGTGCCAGCAGAGCAGAATGTTAAACCGTGATGCAGCTTTAGCTACAGGCATCGCTCTGAGCGCTCGTGTTTCAGGCCTCACATCAGGTTAGACTTCTAAGACAGATCCCAAAACTGTCATCTAATCATGATCAGCGCAGCCCCAACACACAGACAAGCCACTGGCAGGGATCGGGTCATTTTACATATCTTTGTTAGAGATGACAAATGAATTGAGCAGAAATGTATACAGGTGGCGGATGGCTTAAACTAATCTCTCTGTAAATATCCATAGAGAAACTGTTTAAAAGTGCTACATTTAGACAAAGTTATTCATAATATTCGAACACACCAACACTGGTAAAATATCACACACTGCCTTAAAAGTGGTATGTGTCACCAAAAATTGTTTGTGCGATTTCTTTAGTAAAACGTAATTTTTAGTGTTTGTTCATCTGGTATTTATTGCAAAGACACCTGACATGTTCCCCATTGATGTTAGAACAATAAGAAGCAGATGTTTTTCTAACATTATTATTTAGAAGCTATCTTTAAAAGCAGTTCTTTTGGCTGTGCTATATTAAGTCTTTTTAAAAACCAGTCTGATTTTAATATACACATACAAAAATTTAAATTTCATCTAACAAGAGAACTTCTGTTTAGAGCTTGATTGACCCTAAACATGAAGGTGCGGTTTGTACATAAATAACATCCTTAAAATAGAATGTTAAATAGAATACAATACTTAAATAGAAAATAGAAATAGAATACTTTCCTAAAGATGTGCAGAACAGAATGACACTGTCAAAACACTCCCAAAATGATAAAATAAGGCTTTTCTTCAATTTCTGCCCAAACAGAGGATCATCAGTAAAGATCACCTCCAGGCTGAGAGGCTAGAAAGCAAGATCTGAGTGGTACAACAACCAATGAACTCAAGACAGCCTGTACGAGGTTGGTCTGGACAGGAGGCTGTGGGGTGTGCTGAGGCCAGAGGCAGGATCTATTAGGGGTTCTTTCCACATGGATGAGTAGTGCGGCATCCAGCCTAGACTCTCCATTGAAAAAGGAGCACTTCTGACTCCAATTATCCCAGGTGCTCCTCTGGGAGGGGAGTAGGGGTGTTGGGGAAGGAAGAGGGAACAGAAAAATACCAAAACTGGAGAAGCACAACAAGTGGTGATGTGCAGGGTTCGCTGAAGAGGAGGAAAGACAGAGTGCGCTTGGATGTTTGTCTGTTTTTGTGTGTACAGTTTGTGTTTGCAGGCTGTCTGCTGATAATATGTTTGTGAATCTTTATGCATGTCTAGGAGTGTTACATGGATGCACATGGTTTATGTGTAGAGTGAGGTACAGTGGGTAAGCTGAATTTTGTGTAAAGGCGGCTTTATTTAGGTCTAAAAATGTATATCATGTATTGGTAAATTGGCAATGTATAACACATCTGCGTTCTTTAAAGATGTCAGATGTCAGTAGCTCAAATTAAAGTGATTATTATAATTTTCTCCAAATAAAAAATACAACGAATGTTTTTATTCCTTCATGCTGATTGGTTGAAAGCCTTGGTTCATTCACAATCCTGAAACCCAATAAATAATAATAATTTTTACACTCTACCTGTTTTCCTTGCCTAGGAAACAACTTGTGTTAAATTTGTCAAAAAAGTGTGTGCTGAAAATGTGTGTGTATGTGTATTTTATAAAGCAAGTGTCACTGGAGAAATTCTCTTGATTAAAGTCATCCGTAAACTCCCGCCCCACATTCCTCCACCCTTTAGTAGCTCATGCTTTGACTGATTTACGGAGTCTAGCTCGGCTTCATAATAAAATGCGATTAAATGGAGTGTCAGTCCATGAATAATGAACCTAGGCGACCAACCACTGTCACCACACATGAGAGACCTACCAGTGCTCTGTCCCCACACCGTTCTCAGACACCAAACTATTACTGGGGTTGACACTAAACTGCCTGCATTAGCATGGTTGGCACTGTCTGTATTTCATGCATGGCCCTGATCCAAAAAACCCATGGAAGCTGATATCAGCACAGCACTTTCCAAGGAATTGATGGCAAGCAAGCCAATGTGAATTGCATAAAGTCCAACTGGAGATGTCAAAAATAACTAAATACTTCCTCTATTTCTCACATATGCACACAACAGGGGGCTGTTGCTACTTCTGATTGTAACATTGTCTTTTAGCATTTTATTTAGTACTTAGCATTGCATTTATGTGCAATACTATATCACCTAAAGCATGTTGAAACAACACAAACATAACACTGAACGCAGAACAAAACACCTACTAAATGTATTTAATGTTTGCTGAACATCAAAACCATTAAAATGAATTGGTAGTTGGTCCTCCCTTTGCTGCTACTGTACAACAGCCTTAACATAAAGCTTTCCACTAGATGTTGAAGCATAACTGCACAAACATTAATGGCATACATTGATTTGGAGATGGAATGCTTAGTGTGAATCAGACCCCTATTAATTCCAAATGTGTTCAATGGAGTTCAGGTGGACTTAGGTGGACCTCACTTTGTGTGCATGGGCATTGTCCTGCTGTAACAGAAAGGGGCCAAACTGTTGCTACAAAATCAAAAGCACACAATTACCTAATGTCATTGTATGCTGTAGCATTAAGATTTGTATTCATTGGAATTAGAGGGTCTAGACAAACCAGTTAATTTCAATGGGCTGTGGAAATACAGTACTTTTAGCCATGCAGTGTATTTCAACAGCCATTTGTTGACAAGAGGAAGAAAAAAAAGTGTGTAAATTAAACGAAGGTCACCGGATTGCTTTTTGAAACAACATATTAATAGAATCAATCTAAAGCAGACTGGCCCTCCCTAATCTCATTCAAAGGATGAAGGTGGGAATTGCTGAGACAGCCAAATTCCAACAGGAAGAAGGACACCCTGGAGAGAGGGAAGGGATGCAGTGGCAGGATTCTGACAGGCAAGCAAGGAGAAAACATTAGGGGATAAATTATAGAGAAAGAGCAAGGGTGAGCGAGGAATATGTTATGTGTGCATGCATCTATCAACGCCATGACATTCTATGGCAACTGGGATCTGAAGTGCAGGAATTGACAGCTGGTTACTTTGAGGGGTGGTAGTTGGATATCTGCAAGCTCATCTAAAAGGTGTCTGAGATGTCCATGAAAAATTGAGTTGCTTTGCACACCACGTTGGGAATCAAGAACTGGTTCTTATTCTAAGCACATAAGACTTTATACTAAACCCCCATAATAAATGATCAATCTTTTTTTTGCACTACAGACACACCATACTGCTGCTAAACCTACAGTGTAAAACATACAGAGAAACCAGTGTACATACAGCATGACCACTATTACTGCTATTGGCAGTAAATGCAGTATTTCCAATATTTTTTCCACAAAACATAATGATCATTTGTGAAACCAATAAGAAAACAGATTTGTTAAGTGGAATCTGAATCTGAAATAGAATTGATTAAATCCTTACAACTCCAATTAACTCCCAGTTCTAAACATTGTCTGTACAAAATATGTACAGAAAGCAAGCAAGACAGAGCAGGACAGAGGCAGGTCTTCATTCACAAAATGCACCTGCAGTGAGGAATATGAGCTGAACTGGACTGATGGTGTTAATAGTGTAGACTGCTGTGTCCAACACAATCACTGCCGTAACTCTCTTGACTTCAAGGACTTGAGTTGTGCTGGACTGCAGCAGTTACACATCCGCTGGAGCGTCTAGGAGGGGCTAATGTCCAGTAAAAGCCGTCCAATTATCCTCTCGTGCCATCATTCCCAACCTTTACAAACAAATACTCCTCCATTCCACCTGCCCACACACGTTTCCACTCAAACATCATCTCGGCCTGCCTTTCTCCACCACAGCTATTTTTGCACTGCTGTCGTGATGGGTGGGTAGTGCAAGTCTATCATGAGCTGTAATGGGGTCGATGAGAGGTTTTGCGCTTGAGACTGGATTACTGTAATGTATCTGACTTAAGAGTGCGTATGGGGTTGGAAGCATTTACACACATCAACTGAAGGCCAAGCCATCTGCTACAGGCATCTGCAAGGAACTGTGTTAGTAGGCTTTTGAGGCAAATTACCTCTTTTTCACCTTGTTATTGGTATGCACCAAAGCTTGGTTTTAACCTTTTAACACCTGGACCATTTAGAACTATGGAGATGTCCCATCCCCCTTTCTCAACCTTGTCTTCAAAAACAGAAAAAAATGAATGTAGTATGTCTACTAGTATGTCTATATGTATACACACACACACACACATATATATATATATAAAATGTCTAATCTCTTACCATTAATAATAAAGAATATCTAGTACCTCTGAGATGACATTATCCCCATGGCAACAGCTCATTAGTCTGTTTGGTTTACTGTTACAGATCATGTCAACACAAACAATTACAGCCCTAACAGTATGTAGTAAGGAATCAGTTATGGTGTCAATTATGTCTTAATTATCTAAATAGTTATATTTTAACCATTGAGAAACAAAAGGTTTATTAAGTTTAAATGAAAATCTTAGTCAGAAGCATAAGTACAGCATCTACAAGCAGGGGTTTATTGCCAGTGCTGACCAGTCGAACTTTGACCTCCTCCTGTCACTTTAAAGAAATAGCATGGCAATTGCAATGGCAAGGTTGGGAGTTTAAATCTGGGAATCGCACGACTAAAAAAAAGTCAATTTGGATAAAATTGCATGAATGTAAATGTTGACCCAGAGTACAAGCTCTATGTCTAATGAACAGGAAGTACTAGACCCAGCTGACTTCCTGTGTCTTCCTCTCATCCCCACTGCACTGTGATAGTGAGTGAACAGAGAGTTCCTCGTCTAATTTTAATCTACAGCCATATCCTTTCTCTCAAACAATTAAGCTGTTATTTCTGCTTAGACAACCTTTTCAACTAATGTGCCGAGTCATTTGTTCTTGGCTCAGACTGGAGTTCTTGATATGATATCTCAACTGCCTGCCTTTCAAATACTAGTTCAATTTAGGCCTTCTGAATACATGGCAAACCATTAAAATATAGATCAGAGAATATAAAAACTCCCATGAACATACACTGGCACAGATATCATTGAAAAGCCAGTAGAAGGAACGATCCTCCATGTTGGTGGATGGGTGAGGGGGTTATATGTATAATACAAAGACATGCAGACATTGAAGGGGTGTGAAGCTGAGCGAGAAAAGTAGTGCAGGCTAAATTATTTAGCATGAAGAAGCAATGATAATACTATGCTGATCAAGGAGAGGAATTTTAGGACTATTAAATAAAGAAGGGAATGATGAGTTATCGATGGGTTAGCACAGTGGCAAAACTGACCATTGGGGGATAAATGGTCTAAAAAGGTTGTGGATTTTTAACACTGCAGGTAATGCCCATATACACCCAACAACCCCCATCACCCATCTATAAAAACTCAACATAGAAACGCACAACACTGATAACCCTTCTCACCGAAATAACCATGACCTGCGTCAGCCCATGTTGTATGACCTCTCTTACTTTCATCAAGTGCACAAAAACACTTAGTGTATTTTCTGTTTTTCCTGGCTAGGTCTTTTAAACGCATACAAGCACACACATACTAAAAAAACAGCAAGACAAAAGCAAACCTTTTGACTTTTAAAACTGCATGTCACTATTCACAGTCTTTGAGGTTGGGTAGCAAATTTGGGTAGCAAAAAATGGGTTGCGAAAAAGGCACCTATTAGCACAAGAGCACAGGCCTCAAACACTGCACATAGCCAGAGATAATATCACAAACACACAATGGTGATGGTCTAGAAAAAATTCTATAAATATTTATGTCCTAACTACCATCGTAACTACCAACTCATCACTAAAATGGGACTTTATAAATGACTAATCTAAACCATTCAGAGTTATTTCAACAGGAAATAACTTTGTGTCACATAATGCAACATGTATTATTGTATTATGTATTATTATATGCAGTATGAGACATGTTGCTAAGCTAACAACACTGCACTGGACAATAAGAATATAAATGCACAGCACACAATAATTTGGACAACAGACCTAACATGTCATATAGCTCTAAAGTGATTAAATAAAGTACAGCCAGAAAATAATAAACCCTCGACACAGTTTGTAGAGTGCCAAAAAAATCTCTAATCAAACATTTCTGTTTCAATAATTGTGCAAGAACACAATGTTTATTGGCTAAAAACATAATAAATCAATCACAATGCATCCGTCATTTTGAGCAGGTCTGTACCAATAATCAGAGCATCTCGAATGAATCCATATTCCAGCCAACTGTTTGCAATTACATTTTTAATTAGATATCAAGATCCAGATGGAGTAAGAAAAAAGTGGAAAGACCTTCTCCCACATTGTTTCTCTTTATTCACAGAGACATTTCCCCTATATTTACCTTCTATTTTTTTTCCTGAGTTCCTTTCCCTCTTTTCTTTATGTCCTCCTAGTCTTACTGGGATTCTGTCTTCACCTCATCCCGACTCATTCAAAAGACATTCAACCTCAGAGGCTGCGACTTGAATTGCATTATTTGTACATCAGGTGATTTTATTGTTCTGTATGTCTCATGCTCTCCTTCAGCACTGTGTCTAAATTCTAATAAACTCTCAAATCAGGTTTGGCTTCTGATTTGATTAGATGCAAAGGACATTGGGAGCACATTGACCGTGGCTGAGATACTTCCTTAATCTTATGTTCACGCTCTGCTTCCTTCACTTAACTGTGTCAAACCACTTTTGGCTGTTCGTAAACGCAAACGCAAGCGGAAAACAATCCGTCACTCACAGTGCTAATGGGAGCGCTAGGCTATATAGCTAAGGGATTCAAATGCTTCCTCAATCAGAAAGACCTTGCAGACCCGCACTTTGTGTGTTCTCTGAAGGTGCCAGGCACCTCTGCATTTACATTGCTGAATAGATGAACTCTTCACCATGCTGACTCACCACTGCAATATGACAAGTACTTTAATTATAAGAGTTAATTGAAACCACTTCCTCCCAGCTCTTAATGAGCTTGCTGAAGTCACGTATTAGCTCCCTCCCCCACTGCTCATCTCCATCTCCTTCACTGTATCGGCTTATCGACATCAAGCAGCCGCTTTGTGCTACAGAAACAAAACAGTACAGAACATTAAGCAGGATGAATGGATACTTAAGGTAAATGAGGGTATGAAATGTTTTAGCAAGCATCGATACCATCCTAAATAGTAAAGCATTATTCCTTTCCTCAACCAGTGGCTGGAGAGATGGATCACATATGAAATTGTGTCCCTTCATTACTAGGATATTTCAATTTCTTTCTGTTTACTGCCTATTCTGTCTGTTGCTTAATTAGGCAATTCTACTATACTGTTGACTTATGCCTCCCTACAAACTTTTGACCCTGGTCTATTTCATGTTTGGATACTTTGTAAAAGTTTGTGTTGTTTGTTGAAGCTTGTTGAAGTCGAATGAGGGGCATCAATCCTAGGCTTTGTTCACACTTAACATAAATCCAATTTAGTTCTTTAGTTCAATCTAAAGTTGTGAACTGAATTATCATTGTAAGTGATAAAATCCAGACTATTTGTGTATACTGCAGTTARTCTGCTACATTACATCATTTGCAACATAATTGCAAGTGTAAACGCATTTGAAAACAGCTTCAGATAATACGGTTCACTTTATTACTTTACAAAAGCATCACATCCCAAATTCAGATAAAAGCAATCTTAACCCCATACTGACATGACTTAGACCAAGACACACAAAAATTCAATTTTAAAACCACATATGGATGTAGTTTGGATCGGGTATGCAAACATCAGATTTAGTGTGTTTATATGTGGATTAAACTACACAAAACTAAAATGAATGAGCCATTTGTGCAGCCTGTTTAAACAAAGCCTTCTAAATTTTAGATGGCCCTCATTTTAATGGGCTTTAACATTGTTTCCACCAATTACAACTCACTTGACTTACAAATTAACGTTGCTTCAAAAAGTTGGGGGAAAGTCAGTCATTTTACTTAGCATTAGCCTCCCGTCTCAAAAAAAGCATTTTTTTTCTCTCACACAGGTGTGCTGAACAGAATACAAAACAAACCAGCCTTATTTAGGGCCAATAAACATCAAAAGGTTTCATTTCATAGAAAGACCGTTTTCTCCCAAGTCAAAGTACTACATTCCCAAATCTCCTTCAAGGACCAATCACATGCAAACATCTTTTACAGGCATCTCATTACAGAGAAACCAGATCAATTAGGCTCATTATCACTTTTTTTCTCTTGAGAACTGCTTGTGTCACTTTTCAGGATGTGTGAGCATAATTTGCTAATGTATTTCACACTTTGAGCAGTGGAGTGATGAGAGATGGGGATTGGGCAGGCAATATTAGTGGAATGAAAGAAAAAATATCAAATCAAGACAACAACATGCCTCAGCTCATCATAAGCCGTATGTAAATGTCACCCAGACTGACATATAGTTTGGCATTATCTCTCACAGCTGACTGAAATAAACAATTGAGCCCCTTTAGAAATCTACCACGTTTGAAGAGCAGGGGAAGGGTCATGTTCATCTTTGTAGGTTAATTCATGCTGCCTCGCACCCATACATCTGTCCCAACATATGTGTATTACCAACGCAACCACAATATTATTTCAAAAACCCTGATAGTTATTTCTGTTTCCACGTTTTAGAATGACAGGGAGACCTCATAATATCAATGATCTGCTATAGGAATGAGGATTGAAACAGTACAAAATTTCCCATCAATCAGCTAGCTGGCATTTTAACAGTAAACATGACCTCTTCACCTTCCATCATAGCTTGAAAATATGATAACGCTGCTTCTGGCTGGAAATACTGTATACTGAACTGTATAACAAAGAAAAAGAAAGAAAAGTAATGTTTCTTCCATTTATGGCTCTGCCAATATTACAGCCAACAATAAGTGCCGAGATTTCCATCAAGTACCTGAGGGTGATGAAAAATAAATCACTGTATGGGGGAAATGTAGCGGGATATAGAGGGAGAAATGATATATGGAAGCCAGTCAATGAAATCCCAATAGTTTCTGCCAAATGGATAAATATTCTTTTTCTCCGTTGCTGTCCCTCGTGTTTCCACCATTCAAATAAACACAATCTTGGCACATTTCCACAGAACCAGCATCATGGACAAAAGAAATGCGTTGACGGTTACCATATTTGCAGTGTATGGCTCCAATATGCTTTTGAGAATGAGCCAATCAAATGATTCAGATCTTGAACTTTGAATGATTGCTTAAAGGTTAAATAGTAAACAACTGCAACATTTATGAGATTAATAGACAAAATACACAAAATCAATAAGTGAGTCACTCAAACATCTGCATCATATCACAGCACACAAATAAACGCTGCAGTGAATATTGCTATGTAGTCTTCAGTTTAAATGAACAAACACAGCGTGACACAATGCGGCTAAAGATTATCAGATTTAAAGACATGCAAACATAAACACACATACATACATACATACATACTGTATATACATACATACATACATACATACATACATACATACAACCTTGAAATGTAAACAATACTAGGAGCATAGCAGTATACAAAGTAGTTTAAATGTTAACAAGGTTTTTGTTGAACAGACCTTGAAATATTACAGTGCGATTCTCTACTCACTACTCAACTTACTGGTAATGCAGACAAATACAGATTTTAACTTTGACCTAATTTCATTCTATCTTCTCTACGTCACATGCAGCACAGTAGAAACTAATGCTCATACACTTCATAGACTGCACTGACAGCAAATATTCAGCTTAACTTCAAACAGAGCACACACTGTTCTTCCAGATTATGAATAATCAATTACTGCATATAACTCCTCCAAAACACACAGTTTCTATTAGTGTTATAGAAAAAAAGCTTTCTAACATTTAAATGTTAAACAATGTGTTTAATTAATGCACAAGCACTGCATTTTTAAAGCATATCACTCACCAGCATTGTTGTATCCTGACTCAATGACACAGTAAAGGTCCAAAATAACTTAATTTAACAACAGTAGAAAGATGTCAACTATGACTTTTTAAATTGTAAATTAATTATAAAAACCAGACATGTCCATGTCTAACTTTTTAACATTTTCACATATGAAATAAGATCACACAGTGTTTTACTGTAAAATACAAAGTCAGCGTACAGCAAGCCAATGACTTTTACTCACAAGAAGCAGAACTTTAAATAACATGATTGTCCTGACAGCTTAACCATCATTCCAAACACTGAGGTGTGTCACATGATTTAAATATCACATGATGCAGTCATGATGAGACAAAATAAAAGTCATGTCAAGGTCTTACATATAAGACATTAGGTGTGTTTCACATTAAGTGCACCTTACAGTACAGATGTAGAGGTTTGCCAAGGAGTCACATTCTGGTTTGCTTTTCAGAACAACATGTTTTTAAATATGTAAATACTTTTAATTGACATCTATAGCTGCACTATATGAGTTAATTATGTTTTGTGTCACTTAACATCACCCCAGACCTAACCCTGACATTAACCATTTATCATGTTTTTATTTTCATTAAAACACTATGCAGCCATTTTCCAGTAGGTGGTTTACTACACCCTCACCCCTAACAAACACACAAGTAATCACCAACTGTACTTCACTGTTTATCATATCACTTCACACTTTCCTCAAGTGCACTTACACAGGCCTCAGTGTTTCTGTGCTAATAATTCTAAAGAAAAGTATAAGTCCATGAGCTACAGCCTCCAATGTGGCCATTGAAGACACAATAACTCCCTACATCAATCAACCTAAACCTCTTAATGAAACATTTCAAAGAGTTTGAATTTCAGTATGAGTGGCAACTACAACACTGAAAGCTAGTTTATTGAAAAACAGTGTTTTTTTCTGGTAAGTAATGATTATTGACAATGAACATTGTAAACAGCACCCCAAATTAGATTTTTTATAATACATACAGTGAGTTTGTGAAAGTATTAAAAAGTAGCAGGGCAAACTTTTAGTATTTTATTTATTTATTTTATGTGGAGCGTGTAAAAAAGCATATTAAAGCTCAGTTCACTTCTTACATTCACTGCATTAGACCCATAGCAAATGCTGCCAGAACCAGTTTTGGACTGTACTCAGTACAGGAAGAGGAGGATGACAGCATCTGATTTAATGGGATTGGATGGTATTGGTCAGAGGCTGGTTCTTTCATAAAAGCTGGCCGGGGAGTCACCCATATATCAAGAGGAAGCACAGCTCTGGAGTTAAACAAATAAATAAGAGCAATTAAACAAAGTGGCTACCACTTTGAACCTGACACTACAGGACCCACAAATCCCTACTGGAAGAACCCTTAAACACAGGAAGGAGACAGGAAAGATTTTTATTTAAAGTCATTTAGGCAAACCTAATGACTTTACTTTTGGGTGGTTAGCTTGGTTCAGTTAGCACCTGATGGTTCGTGACGGGACACCATCTTTCTCCACTGAAAGCAATTCAAAAGAAATCTGATATATTGTTGGAAAAACACAAATACAATATGTATGTATAACTAATATATTAAATTTCTCATTACAGTTTTGTTTTGTAAATGGGCTGTTTACAAGAAATTGACTTGTCCTCTACTTTTTATGTTTTTTATGTTTAAGTGAGGGGTTTGGGACTTGGGGTTTAATAAGGGTGCCATCAGCCAATCGGCCTTTGCGATGGCATAGTGATTAGTCACATGGCATAAATGGCTGCAGGTGGTTGGCTCAAAAACATCTGTGGTTCTATGAGCAAAGATATCAGGTCACATATTTCTAAGAGGGCCTGTGCCAACTGAAAAACTGCCTGAGATGAAGGGAATGCTAAATTATAACTTGCTCCATATATTATAGACCCCTTTTTTACAACCAAGAGCATGCTGAGGGTCTTACCATTCCAGGAATCTACATGTTTTACCAAGAAAAGCATGAATTGATCTACATTTCATGGTAAAGAATTAAGCAGTGCACAGAGTGAATAGTTAGCAGCAGTTCTCCATGAACTTAATACAAATGATAAACTGATGCAACTAAGCAAAAACTCACTGGTCTGAGACCCTTCCTGTCTCATATTAAGAGATGTACTCAGGGGTGCTTAATATTGCAAAGTTTGATTTAAATTCCATTTACTCATTCAGGTGTTTATTATTGGTCCTCCAGCTCATTTGAAAATAACAAGCAGGTGTGTTCGAGAAAAGTCAGATCTATTGCAGCTTTCAAATTATGTCAGAATGATAACATTTGCGAGGTGAGTGCACATGATTGCCGCCACAATGAAATAATTACCAGTGGAATTGCCTGGCTAGTTTATGAGGAGGCTTGTGCAGATAAACTTCATTTCCCATCATCCCCTGTGGCAGCACAAGGAAGATAAAATACTGTATATACAGTAAAACAATTACACACCAAATATTTACTCCTCATTTTGCTGCAGCAGTGTAGAGGACGCATCCCGCTATCATGAAAAAGAACAGAAGGGAACAGAAATTGCCCAATGCATCATTTTTTTCTAACTAAAATTACTTAAACACACATCGTAATTATGACTTTGAAGCAACTCTGCAGGTATAATAGATCTCCAGGAGTAAAATTAAGCACCACTGCAGTACAGGCAGTTATATGAAGGTCTTTTCTAAATGTACCACAAACTGTACCACATACTCTGACATAAAGGCTAGTGTGTTCTCAATCCCAAACTCAGTATAAAAATATATATGAATATAGCTATCATCACCATGTCACCATGTATAATATGAATAATGCCCCACAAATCTCTCCACAATACCAACAGTTGCATAGCCCCAATTAGAGCCACACATATTGAAAACTTCACCTGCATGTCAAGAATGTCAGCTTACTGCTTTACACGCTTCCATAGATGGTATCTAATATCTTATGCTGTATTTTAAAAATGCAAATAGCTTGACATTGAAAACAATATTCAAAACTTGTAAGCAGTTTCCTTTTATAATAGTAGACTAAACTGGTGAATAAACGGGTGTTCCTGTAGCTCAACTGGTAGAGCATTGCGTTAGCAGCACAAAGGTTGTGGGTTCGATCCCAGGGAATACAAGTACTGATAAAAAAGAAAATGTATACCTCGAATTCACTGTAAGTCGCTTTGGATTAAAAGCATCTGCCAAATGAATAAATGTACTAACAAATATCAATGAATACAGTACGGTTCAAAATACTGAAAATCAGAAGCTATTGTACAACAATTCTATTGACACAATATCATCAAATCCACCCACCATAACATGCAAATTGCTTAAAATCCAAGTTAATAATTTCCTAATTGGGTGAATAAAGCAGCACTTCCGCTTATGAACTGAAACATCTCCAGAGTGATTACAATTGAGAAGAATTGATTCAGCAGAAATTAAGAGGGATAATATAACACTCTGCATAGTGAGCAAAGACTTCAAATAAATTATAGAAAAATGTAAAAAGGATGAGTTAAAAATGTGGATTTTGATACATACTTAAAATGCATTTTGATAAACCCTTTAAAAATTGAGATCTAAGGAAGATAACCAAGAAGGGGTGATATGTGGCAATGTAGCTTTTTCAGAGAAAACAGACGTGATTCTTGTAAAGGCATTTGAAGGCGGAGGCAATTAAATGACTGGGTCAGCCAATGGTATCTCTTTTGAGACTAAAGACTGAAAGAAATGTGTCACTAGCTCAATTAGCACATGGGCGGAATGGTTTGTTTCATTGCAACAGCCGATCTGAGTGATTTTTTAATGATCACAGACAGATTTACTTAACCATACAGCATGTTATAGCTCTTTAACATGTCCATCATCTTCACGTAGTAATAAGTGCTGCTGATTTATATGACGGTTTGCTGGCTTGATTTTTTTCTGGTTACCATGAAGCAAAAAATACAGTGACAAAGAATGTGAACAGTTCCATGTAGACCCAGCAAACAGTATACAGACCTTCACATTCCAGGTGTATAAAGTGATTGGCTACCGGAATAGTCTCAATATCTTCTGGGTTTCTCCAGCACATTAGTTCAGCTGCCACTAATATGGTACCAGCAGGATAAACTATCTTGCAGAGCAAGGTTAACATTTCAAGAACCCCACGGAAATGCAGGACTATGGGAGAGGCTGTTATTAAATCAAACGCAAAAAAAGAAATGAATTAAAGAAATCGTGAAAGTGCCCTTGTGCACACGTTAATAAATAAAAAAGGCAACAGAAAAAGGTGGGGACAAGCAACACACTCACAAAGTTTTCAAAGTTTTCTATAAAACTCATTTCACTGGAAAAAAATGTATCAACAAAGGGATCTATGAATGCAGGCAAGCTTTGCTAAAATGGCAGCTTTGGAATGGAAAACAGGCCAAGGCCCCAAGGACACTCCCCCAGAGGATATCTGTTTCCTTCAGTCCCGAGAGCCTAAATCATTTCATTTTCTCCTCATTTTCTGAGTATACAAGGGAAGAACTCTGGCTCATGTTGGTGATAAAGTCAAAAGCTCTGAATCAATTCACGGGTTTCAATTTTCCGAACATTAGATACAGACCTACAATAAAACTTTATATCCTTTTAACTCACTTCAAACAAGGTTCTCCAAAATGTGTTTTTCAAAATAAGTAAAAGGTTTTCATAGTTTATGCGTCTAAAATGCTACAGTTTCTATTCGAAAGCCCAGATTTCTACACTCTGTAGCAAATAATGTTAGTAAGCAATTCCCACTTTTCCATGCATTTTATCTAGCATTTACACATA
>JAZGTK010007242.1:0-19637 GCA_036877625.1 Ambastaia sidthimunki | reverse complement strand
CTAAATAATCTATTTCAAACTGTTTTAAAATAAAATTGTAATTTTATTTCAATTTATATGTTGGCACTACTATATTTTTGTCTATAATAATAATTTTAAACATTCAGGCAAACAGATTGAGATGAAAAGATTTTTCAGATAAGAAACATTTCAGTCAAGTGTTTCATTTCAGATGTTTCCAAACTTTTGACCGGTACTATACACACTACCTAGATCCACATGTGAGAATAGACACATTTCTACAGAGTTTGTCATTTGCATTAACATTACATGCAGTACTTCAATAAGCATAAAATACATAGAACACACAAATATTGGTTATTATTCTTTTAGTGTACTTAACTGTTTAAATATTTATTTTAGCATTGTTAGCATCAGACAAGGGAGCTTGTCTATGATGTCATAAGATACTGTCTACATAGGGTGCTCGCTAGATTTTGGAATCAAGCCACTAGATTTTGTGTGTCTTCTGTAACAAAAACAACCTGTGTGTCAATCCTCACATACTTAGTTGTTTTTGAAAATAACACTGCATTATGTTGCACAAAGTGTGTGTGCTTGTACGTCTGGATCCATGTGTTACCGTGTGTGTGTCCCAGGTTGGGATGTCCACTGAGAACAGATGAAAGCAACAAGGCCTGTGACTGATCCATTTGTCCCGATCAGGGGAATTCTACCTCCCTCTCTAACTCTCTTTCTCTTCCTCTCTCCATGGATGACCCACTTTTTCTGTCTCCCTTCTTTCCCAGCGTCCCCTCTGAAGACGGCCCTATGGAGATCTGGCAAGGGGACAATGCGTGTGTGTGCCTGTATGTGTCTGCACCATTGTGTGACCCGCTAAATATAATTTCATGTGCTGATACGAGGTTCATTTTCCTGGCCTGCATTTGATGTTTCTAAATCAATATAGTTTCCTTTTGCCCCCATGTAGATGCCCTTGGTATTGTTGGGGGTGAAATGGGCTAGAGAAAGACACAGTCGTGGCGTGTTGGCAGGACTTTGTGGCCTGGCCGGCCCTCTGAAAGGCAGCTATTCTCAGTCTGTGAGTTGCTTTTTGTCTGCATCTCTGAAGGAGGTGAGAGCCGTTCTTTCAGTACCGCAGTTGCACTGAGAACAGAGGGGCCCGTGCAGCACCGTGGCCCCATCAGGAGAGCCCATTGAAGAAAAGAGCCCTTTGTTCAGCCTGGATAAAGACAGAAAAACACCCATCTCTTTAGCACAAACAACACATACCATTCATACTCGCAGACTTCTGCTACCGTGACAGGTGATAAACCATCAGCACACCCCTCACACCCCACTCAAGAAACTGTTAGCATGCTAATTAAATAAATAATGATAAATAAACTGGCAGGCCTCACTCATGGACTGTCATGACCCATCCCTACTTGTTGGCCTTTAGCTGATTTTCTCATGTAACCATGCTTGCGTGCATCAGCAGAAAATGGCGGGAAACTCAAGGATGGACGACTGTGTTTTACAGCCCGCCACAGAAACTTGTGCATGTTAAGAGAGAGCAAGAAAACCATTAGCATTCACGGACATTGTTTGTCACTCCAGCCTCCCCTCTGCGTCGAATCAGGCGTCGTTGATTAATTTCAGCCTATTAGCACCCCCCATCCTCCTCCCGCCTCTCCCAGGTTAATTCCCCACGCCAGCAAGTGGGAAAGGGGGCTGCGGGTGTGAGCGATGGTGCGGGGGTTGCAAGGGAGCACGTTGTTGTCAGGACTGTATTAATGAGCGCGGCGCTCAGGTCCCGTGGACAGGGGTACGGTGTTGCTGGCTGTGCGCAGCGACGGCGGCTCTGTCGAGGCCTGGCCTAGTTTCTGCCCTCATCAGGGAGCAAGAGGATCCAAGAACTGACGCAGATCACCTGACAGTGGCCCCACTGCTGCGAGAGTGTGTGTGTGTGTGTGTGTGAGAGAGAGAGAGAGAGAGAGAGAGAGAGAGAGTGAGCGACAGGAAGGAAAAGAGAGGGCACAAGTGCTGAAGTGGATAAATGTTTTCTTTCTAATTTCAGGTTTCTGTCTCTGAATAATTTGGGAAGTTCACAGAGATGGTGTCATGTGAAGTGTTAAACAGCGGTAGATATTTCCCACCTCTCTCTTCCGTGTACACCAAATGCTAATGGAAGATCTGTAATATTGTTCCTCGCTCGACAAAAAGCAGTACTATAGCAACAGAGCCTGCATGCTAACCTCATTCAAATTTCATTGCCACATCCTAGGTTGCCGTGATACTGCTGTAAAGAGAGGAGTGTAATGTCTGGTTTTGATGCCTTATAGCCAAACACACACCTGGGTCTTCTACACTAGCTGCACCTGGACTCCCGACCCCCATTTCCGGCTGAGCTACAATATTTAGGCTATAACTCTACAATTCATTGTGTCATTAGTTCTGTTCTAGCCCTGTTGAATGAGTTTGTGCAGGGTCAGTAGACGCCCTGCTGCACTGGTTGTCTTCACAGATACTGTTTATTAAAAAAGAAGAGTTTTGGGTAAGTGTTACGTTGTGTTCACATTTGTTACACAGGCATGAATCTGAATCTGAATTTGATTGAAACCGTCCCTCATTGTCTGCTCACAGTATTAGACTGGGTGAGGTTTGTAAAACTTCTATCAATTCAAACGCTCATAAATAATATTTGTTCATTTTGATTGATGCGCTTACGTTTTTTAACTGTGAGTTTCGTGTAGTTTGATGTTGTGATGATTAATGCGTGTTGTCCCTGATTAATTAAAAAAATAGTAAAAGCAACAGCCTCAACAGTTATTAGACTTAATGTTTTATTATTTTGTGTTAACAGGTTATGCTTACTTTGTTTTTCATTTGCTGTAATATTTTTTAAAACATCATGTCATGAATCTCATGAACTGTACTGGGGTTTACATTGACCAAACCCCATTTTTTGTTCCTTCATGTGCAAACAAGTACAGATTTTACACCATCCCAAGGAACTAAATGTTATGCTCTGTTAACCCCAGCTCTGCACCAAAACTTCTAGTGCGAAAGTGACATGTGATTGCTGGAACTCCAGGATCGATGACCAGGTGCATTGTGGGATACTAGCTCAGATGTCATAGGTTGCTGCAGTGATAACTGCATGACTGAGATGTAAAGTAGCCTTGTGTATGTAACCGTGGTCCATCATTCAGTCGCACTGTGTTGGTTGGCTTACTGAGGTGCTATAAATAGCTGTCATCAATATCTTCTTCTCAACCTCCTCACGTTCCCAATCCACTCAGGACGGCTCCTCTAATGGCATTAAATTTTCAAAAGAGCTGAGTCCACTGCTCCTCTCCGCACCGACCCGTATCCGCCCAACAGGAGAGGAGATGGAGAAAGAGAGAATGATAGGATGAGAAGAGTTACAAACGAAAACAGGAGATGGAGAGATTGAAGAAGGCAGTCAGATACTGAATATTCAAGCTTTTTAAAAATTGAGATCAAACGTAGGCAGAGATGTGGTCGGTGTCCATATAGACTAATTCTCTGCTCTGTTGTGAATAAAACATTAGAACTTTAATTGTCCTTCGTGGCCGCCCGCTGTGCAACACTGCTGTCGTGGTGGTCTGAACAGTGCCCGTTGTGGCCCCTCTGTCAGTGCCCTCTGCCCTGACCTGAGACGTTTAGCTGTGTCAGGCACACGCCACCATCACAAGAGATCCTGACCCCAGCCTCTCCCTACAACTTGTCATAGTCTAATCGATTACTCCTGAGCACTCACGATAATGGGATACACACTCCACCCGCACACACGGTTAACACACGTTCAGCTCGTCTCCCGTTCGCTGACCCCCATGACCTTATGGACTTTTGAGAGATGTCAGTTTGATGCCATCGCTGACCTCACAATGGTTACTGTAGTTAACTTGTATTGTTACAAAGGGGGTTTGGTTTGTTTTGGTAGCAAAGAGGGGGAGCTCACTATGGTGGACAAGATTAAGCTATTGTCGATTAGTGTGGTTGACTAGTTTATCCAGATATATATTCTGTTTTAAGTGTTAATATTCTTAGCAACAATAATTTAGTTATCATGGTGATTCTGCTTTAGCTGTTTCTAAAAATGTCTAAATTCTGTTTCATTCCAGTGCGTGTAGTCTAGCTGGTCTTTAACGTCTTATGTACAAGCCCCCAAGACGTCAGAGTCTAGCTTATTATACAGGGCTTAATTTAAACCTCTTTGTCAACTAGTTGTTTAGTAAACTTATTGTTTGTCCTGTAGGAAAGCGACTTCAGGAGTGGATCTGTGTGATTTTGTGCCTCTCGCTCTTCATCATAAACTTCTCCTTCCTCCTCCTCAACTTCTCCACAGTGCACATCTTTAAAATCATCTTTGGCATCGGTAAGTCTATAGATCTGTAATGAACGTCTGTACATGTCTGACTTTTGTCTCATACAGAAGTGGACATGTGCAACAAAAGTAATTAAACACACTACTTTTTCAGTAGCCTGGCTGAATTAAATACATGCCTCTCACTTTCTTCTGTCTTTCTCTCTCTCTCTCTCTCTCTCTCTCTCAGTGACTGGTATTGTGACAGCAGACTTTGCCTCTGGGATTGTACATTGGGGAGCTGATACATGGGGTTCAGTGGACATCCCAGTAATTGGGAAGGTAAGGAAATAATGGGCTAATACCTGTGTACAGGTCGGTGTACCTCTGGAAAACTGTAACATGATTTACCCAAAAAAGGTATGGTCTTGGATTAGCATTCAGTGGTTATGGAACAGTTTTTTTACCAACCAATCAGATTTTAGGGTTGGTTTTGGGTTGGAGGCTTAAATATCCATCATATAAACTGTGCCCTGATAAAACTTGTAAAGTGTGAACATTTGTTTTTAAGTTGTGGGTTGCAAAGAATGCCAGAATCTTAAGATAAGATCAAGCTTTAAGATTTAATATCTGTTATGGCTAGTTCATACTATTCCCAAGTTTCCAACATTTTTTGGGTTTTGTTGGGTCAACCCACTCGTTGGGACTGTGTCACAGTGTTACCAAACATTCAAAAACAACAGCTAACTTTATGAAATGTTGGCTATTGTTGGGGCATTATGAACTAGCTTTTAGTTGGGACGCAAATGAACAAAACCAATTGCAATGTTTTCAGTTATGTTGGGGTTGGGGTCCATATTACACTGACAAAATCTGTTGGCCAAAAATAGCTAAAAAAAAAAGTACATATAACCATGCCATACGAATGTGATGGTAACTATAGGTGTGTGGGCATGTCCAGTTGTAATTGCACTGTATTTTTGGAGATGGGCATACATCATCAAATACTTTAATGCCCACAATACGCCCACATGTACTTATGTGTGCAGTGTGGTCTCTAAGCATAGCTTCTTGTTTGATTTTAACAAATTACCCTGTTTAATTTTCATATCAGCTTTTGCTCTATTAGCCTGTTGGGGTTTACTAGATTTGAAAACGGCGAATGTGAAATGCCATCTTTGCCCTGGGGAGTTTCACCCTTCCAGCTTTCTTAGAGAGCCACAACCCCTCCCACACCTTCCACTCTCAACCCCAAAGGGTTCTGGGAATGCCCAAGTGGGCTGCATTAATGCATAGTATGGTCACACTTTCCTTGCCCAATCAGAGAAAAGGTCACCACCTCACTGTCCAATTAAAAGGCAGCCAACACTTGCTTTCTGTGTCGGACAAGCAAGGGCCATGAATCTGTGAGCATTTATGTGTTTTTGTGCTGACAGGGGTCATTGTACTATTATGTGGAAGGGGGCAGAGTGACAGTGAATAAATGGCCAGCCTAAGCTAAATCTGGTCCCCTGAGCCAATTATGAAGCTACTTCTGAAAATATGGACCATTAATTTGATTACGGTGAAAGGAAATGACAGGTATACAGGTTAAGCAATGATCAAGATACACTTGACAATGAATGTGGCCATGCAACTTTGCCTTTTTTTGTTCTTTGCCCAGTGTGTGCCTTACAACAATGGTCTCCTGTTTCAAGTAAACATGCTGTTTCTTGAGGCTCTATGTTGTACATGAACATGAATCTTATCTCTGTCCCCCTAAATCTATATTCACAGTTTATAATTTTGTCCAAGTTTTGGCTATGTGAGACATTTTGAGAATCCTAGAAGATTCCTGGAATTCTAGGCAAAAATTAGTGATGCACTGCGATGCAATTGTATCATAACCATATAACATGCGCAAACATAAACATTTTGCATGCTATGTTTATTTACAAGTCTTTGCTTTGATTTGAAAATATTTTAATTCCCAAAGTAAGTAGGTTAAGTGTCTTAAAGCTGCTTTTGATGCAAACAGACAAATATTACTTAGCAGTCAATTCCCATAAATGATATGTGTTTATATTTTATTTTAGACAGGTGATGAAAATAAAGTGGACCCTGATCTTAGCAGGTTTCGGAGGCCAATGCAGAACCAGTTCTCTGGACTGTAATGTCTTTTCTGCAGCAAAGCGGCACCAGATCGGGTCCCAGCACCCTGTTGAACGAAACGGGGCATCTGAGGCTGTTAGCCTGCCATCTTCGGTTCCTAGTACGCAGGATCAGGCTGAAAGGCCCAGCGTTCTCTCGCTTTCATCATCGTCCGTCTGTGGTGTAGAACAGCTCAGCCTCACCGCCCCACCGTGAAGGGGTTTCCACTCGGCCCCGTAGTCGCCACCGATCCTTCTGCTGTCAAGGATAATTAGGTTCCGCCACCTGGGAGTGATCGAACTTCAAAAAAAGCGAGGGAATTTACAGACATTAAGAACGTGGCGGCTTTAAGACCCTTAACCAGCAGATTAAAGGCGCCACTTAGTGAACCGATATATATGGCTTTTTTGTCCACATGTTCAAACAAGAAGCACCAACTTGAGGGAGAATCATTAATGACCGTGATTAAACAGGCACTTAAGAGCAAAGAGCGTGGGGAGGAGGGAAAAAAGGACGGGGAATGGATCTCTTATGCACGCTCTGGGTTAAGGTTGGGGGAGGGCGTGCAGGTTTTGGCTGGGTTGCTAGGGCAATCTGAAGATGTGAGTCGTGATTAGGCAGAAGGCAGGTGAGGCGAGGCGGGCCGTTAAACGGTGTGGGATTAGCGGCAGCTAGGCGCAGGTTTGCCACGGCGCACCGGCGAGTCGACACGCACACTGTGTGCTGTCTGAGGCTTAGGGCTCTTTTAATCTCACGCACGGAGAGAAAGAAAGGAAACGAGCAGAACAGGAGGGAACATAATTGTCGAAATATCAACAGATAGTTTTCCACGCTCCAGCAGAGTGTCGCCACGTGCTCTCAGATATAGGTGTTATTGAGTTCAGTCCACAAACACACGATAATGACATTTTTCCCCCGCGCCGTGTTTGAAATGCAATGGTAATGTGGCTCCAAACGATTCCCCCTTTTTATGTGGAAAATAAATTACCTTCATTCTTGTATTTTTCTTTGCGCTTATGCCATCTTTTCTCTCACTCTCTTTCATTTTGAGACACCCGCGCGGTCGCAGACGGGCGCCCGTCTCAAAGCAGCACTCCTGGGCGTGAGTGACAGGTGCTGCTGGGTTATGGTTTTTCATGATGCAGGATCTGAGCTGTGGGGAAGTGCCGTTTAATGCCGGGTTATCTCGGCGCTCCATAACGTCTAGCTTGCGTCGCAGTGCCATCTTTCATTTGGGCCCTAGTAACGCCAACGCACCAATTTGGGCACCAATCAGTCAATATCTGACCCACCCAATCTTGTCTTTGCCTCAGGATCAGAAGAAACATAAAAGCAGAGAATTCTTCTGCTTGTTCACTGAGTAATTTAAATAAATACCCCATTCGGTGTTGTACATGCTGCTTGTGTTTTACAACCGCTGACGTCAAGTAACATTAACGCAAAGTAAAGTTTAATAAATGAGGAAAACAAAACTAGATACAAGATCATACGAGATCATCCTATTATAATCAAGCTGTTCACACTGTTAACGTCTAATGTGACACTCATACAGTTCACATAATTATCTCATTTCTGTGTATGTTGCATTGCACAGTGAATCCAGCCGCTATGTTTTTCCCGTCCACCTGAAATAAAATATATGCAAACATCATATATGTGAATTGATTGCTATAAATTTTATTTCTTTTATATTTATATGACACTTTTTTAAATAACTTTAAATGTATAACAATATGTAACTGTTGCATCAAAAGCAGCTTGTGATGGCATGCAAATCAGAATCAAATGATTTTGAGGGTATTACTTACAAACATATTAAGCTGATAACTATGAACTTTAGTAGTTTTAACTTAAGACACAAAGTGTGTTGGGTTTATCTGTGTGCATGTAAGTAAAATAATAAATGACAGTGTTTTGCAGATCCCTGACCCACCTCCACCCTCCACCACAAGAACTGGCTCTATTTAGGTAGAAAAGAGAGTAACTGGTGTTCAGTGTCTCTAACACACCAGTAGCTCGACCCTGCATCCAATCCATGATCTGATCTGATCATAGAACATGTTTTATTAGCAGAGGGTAATGGATCCAAATCACAGTTCTTGACACCCCCACCTGTTTTTCAATTGAACCTCAATGTCTATTACGCCTGCTTCTCCCACTTTACTCCCTCCCTCTCTCCCCCTCCCTCCCTCTCTCTTTCCATTCAGGCATTCATTCGCCCGTTCCGGGAGCACCACATTGATCCGACAGCCATCACGCGGCATGACTTCATAGAGACTAATGGAGACAACTGCATGATCACCATCCTGCCTCTGGCCCACATGGCCTATAAATTCCTCTCCCACCCACCAGGTACACACACACGTCCAGTGTATCTGTGCGAGTTAGTCAGCGTGACCGTTGTAGAAGTGATGAGTGTGACTCCTTTTCCTGGAGTAGTCAATGTGCCCCACGTTTATCTTTAAACACCTAAAAACCTACCAAAATCGACCAATTTGAAAATGCTCTCAGTTCTATGTTAGCTCTGCATGGAATAAAAGTAGTTTTTACCCTCATGTCATCCTAAACTGTATAACTTCTTCTGTGTGGAACATGATTTTTAGCAATTCCTTATTCTTCCTCTTTAAATTCTTTTAAATTCAGTTTCTACGAGATTCAGCAGTTTCACATGGTATTTTTTTCATATTTGGATCAGAAGTTTTTAATATTTCTTTGCATTATATCGCAGTTGTTCTGCATGTTCAAGTAATCCCCATGCATTTGATGTGCTCAGTACACAGACATTAGAAATGAAAAGCTAATGCGATCGTTGACTCTCATGCTAAAAGGTTAGGGCATGTCACTTTAAGACAAGTCATCCAAGTTTGCATATCATTTTATTTCTTTCTCTCCACTTTTCTCATTGTCCCTCTATCTCTCCCATCCACCTCTTCCCTACATGTCTATCCTTCTTTCCCAGATGCCCTTGCAGAGTCCTACCCCTGGGAATGTTTTGTTTTTGCATTGGCCGTGTTTGTAACCATGACTAATCAGATCCACAAGTGGTCTCACTCCTATTTCGGCCTGCCACGCTGGGTCACGCTACTGCAGGACTGCCACCTAGTGCTGCCACGGAAACACCACAGAATCCATCACGTGTCGCCGCATGAGACGTATTATTGCATCACTACAGGTACTAGGGATGTTAAACGCAACAGTATTTTGGTAATGGATGTTAAAAAGTACCAATATTGGTCTTTCTCCAGTACAGAGTGTAGACGGCTGGTTTTGAGCGCTCGCATGCACGTTTGCACGCGCTGCACTCTGAATGCGTCTTTGCGCATGAATGGTTGAATGCACTTCTTGGTCGAAAAGCTCATCTTGGAGAGATTTTAATGTAAACACAGTCGGTTTGCTGTACATGAATAATGTCAATTGCGTCAAGAGATTTGCAGTATTGCATTTGTGCAATAATCCTTGCAGTGTAAATGTCAGCATAATTAGACCTGCAATTCTATTTCAATTATTGATCAAAAATACCTTTACTGCTTCCTTGAATTATTTCTAAATTCCTTGAATTATTATAAAGTTGAAGCAATATAAATAATTTAGAAATACTTGAAGACAATGTGTCATTGTTTTAATTTAAAGCTGCAATCTGTAACATTTCTTTTCGGAACATAAAATTACAGGTTACTTTACATACTTTTTTTACGCATGTTGAATTCAAATGAAGCCAAACTGACTTTACATGTGAAATCAGATCAGACAGATCAGATCAGACTCAAATTATAAATCATTATTCTAAACTTACGATTGCTAATTGCTAATTGGAAAGGTAAAAAAAACATTTTAATCACTGATCTGTCATGTGCTTTATATTTTGTTTTATTTTTAATATATTGCACCTTTAATGTAGTTATACTTGTATAAAGATTGACTTGATATCTAAATTAGTGATGACATTTCACTGGTTTTACTGGTATTGGCATGGACTAAATTTGGTGCTAACGCTTGAGCACACTTTCCACCCCGCCGCCCGGAGCCACCTAAAGGTAAAAGCCTTACATTAGTGCCCAGTGAGCATCTTGAATATACCCAGAGCCCCTGAGGCTGTTTAACAACAATAGTCTGTGCTGCGTCAGTGTGGGCCGAGCTGGATCAGATGCAGGTAGGAAGGTGTTCCAGGTTCATCTCTTCCAAAGGTATTTTATGTAGAGGATCATAGTGATCTGGCAAGGATTCTTCTATGGAGCGTGGCCCTGCATTCCCAGTAGCTGTAAACAGTGGGTTAAAATAACTTTTTAAGCTGTGTGTGTGTGTGTGTGTGTTAAAGTCCCATGGTAGCCCAAGCACTCAGTATGCGATGTGCGTCTCTGGGAGAGAGGAAAGAGAGGATGCTTGTGCGTCACCCGGTGCCCCAGTGGACGACAGATGTGTGTGTGCACACGCATGTTCCAAAGCGCAGGCCGGTCCTTTTGACCCTCCTTCTTTCCTTTCCAGTGCTGCTCCCTGGTCCCACTGGGAGACACAGATGAAGGGAGAGAAAAGGGTCTCTCTCTCCCTCTCTCTCTCTCTCTCTCTCTCTCTCTCTCACACACACACTTGGGAGTCTCTCTGCGTGAGCCCTGCTCCTCCACCCTCCCTGCCTGTGTCCCCAGGGCCTGGGGCCTGCTTTTGTGTGTGCCAGTGGCTGACAACCTCCATGTATATTTAATGCTAACCTGCTGTCAGTACTAACAAATGGGCCTGTATGAGGGGGCTGGAGGGGTGGGGGGGTTTGACAAATATGAAAAATCAAACAAACATGATGAGCTGTTCTGCTCTCCCCCTGTACCAAAAGGGTCACCGTTGAGAGAAGCTGTACACATGCACACACACACACACACACACACAGAGATGAGGTAGACATCCTCGTAGTACGAGGAGTAGTGTGATGTGTGTATTCAGAGAGCAAAGTGTGACCAGGTTTCCTTGTTTTTGTTTTAGAAAAGTAGCTTGTGATGTCATAATTGGGCTACGCTTGCAAAAATGTTTTTTGGTGGTGCCATGGTATCAGACGATAAGACAAAATTTGAAATGGGTTTTTTCACTTGTACATTACTGTCACAACTATTTATTTATATATATGATATAACGTTTGTGTAAACATAGTGTATTTATCTATTTGTGTTTTAAGCATCTACGTGTAGTATGTGTTTGCCTGAAATGGATTTAATGTCCAAACACAATGGTGTGTGTGNGGGGGGGTTTGACAAATATGAAAAATCAAACAAACATGATGAGCTGTTCTGCTCTCCCCCTGTACCAAAGGGTCACCGTTGAGAGAAGCTGTACACATGCACACACACACAGAGATGAGGTAGACATCCTCATAGTACGAGGAGTAGTGTGTGTATTCAGAGAGCAAAGTGTGACCATGTTTCCTTGTTTTTGTTTTAGAAAAGTAGCTTGTGATGTCATAATTGGGCTACGCTTGCAAAAATGTTTTTGGTGGTGCCATGGTATCAGACAATAAGACTTAATTTGAAATGGTTTTTTTCTGTCACAACTATTTATATATATATATATATATATATATATAATATAATATAACGTTTGTGTCAACATATTGTATTTATCTATTTGTGTTTTAAGCATCTACGTGTAGTATGTGTTTGCCTGAAATGGATTTAATGTCCAAACACAATGGTGTGTGTGTGTGTGTGTGTGTGTGTGTGTATGGCTGGGGGTGGGGTGCTGCTACATATTTATAGCAGTAAGTGTGTACATTACTCTACAGCTTCTACCTGATCTTCTGTCCATCCCCTGAGACTCACCATGCAGCAGCTTCTGATGTCTTTCTCTGTGCTTCCCTCTCTTTCTTCCTGTCTTGCTCTGTTGTCCTTGCTCTGTCCTTTTTGCTTGTCTTGCCCTTGCACTGTTCTCTCTCTCTCTCTCTCTCTCTCTCTCTCTCTACACTTACTGGTAAGTTTTTGACTGTCATTCACCCCCCTAAAAAATGTGTGTATTGTTTCACACATCAAATGTTTGTGTTTCTCCACATCTCTATTCTTTTTACAATTTCAGGTAATTTTTTTATGAAAATTGTTTAATGATTTTAATGAGGTGTTTTGTCAGTATTTTTAAGCATTGATACACTCATTAAAAATAAGGTATTAAAAATAAGGTACTACATATGATCTAGTTGCATATGTTTATACAATACATTTAATTATGCAAATATTTTAGAGATTTTAGGGATTCTAACTTTTGTTGCTTTATCACATTGAGTCTTAAGGACACAGTAACACCATTTTATCGTTTTTTTACAATGTATGTTAAGAAGTGCAAACAGTTTTAAAAGCTTTTAACTGTACTAAAATATATGTCAGTAAAGTGAAACACTTTCTCTCTCTCTCAGGGTGGTTGAACTATCCGCTGGACAGACTGGGTTTCTGGCGAAGGATGGAGTGGCTGATAGAGAGACTGACGGGTCACAAACCACGCAGCGATGATATGGCCTGGGCCAAAAAAACGGATTGACCGGAAGAGCAGAACTGTACCTCTCGCTCCTCCGCCTCCCCCAGCCGAGGGGGAGCAGAAACAGATCATGGGCCTTACCTTTGTACCCCAAAACCTCTCTCTCTCTAAACCTGTAAATCTCCCCTCACAGCACAAAACCACAAATCTAACTGTTGGAGCCTTTAGCTGTCACTGATGTCTGCCACACACAAGCCATCCCTTCCTCTTGCTTCCTCAAATTCTGTTTTGTAGATGTTTACACACAAAAACAGATTGGAAAGAAAAGACTTGAGTTTAAAATGAAGGGTTCAGGCAGGGGAGAGGAAGATGAGAGACTTTGTTAAACCGTTTCTCCCACAATCCTTTGCTTTATCTCTGTTTCTCTGCAGTCTCGCGTCGCCCGAGTGAGGCGACCGCCGCTTACTCGTTTCGGTGTGTTAAACATATGTTTTCTGGAGGTTGGGCTGTCCAGAGGACCATAACCATGTTGTGTTTTCCCAGCACGGCTTTCATAACTGTGTATGGAGGGGGAGAAGCAGTTAAATGTGAATTTGATTTTGAAGTTAGATCAGAAACAGCGAAAGAAAACAAAAGCATCTTCTGCTATTAAAATGCGTTTAAGAAATGATGTGTGTTCTCATATCCGCAGTAAAACGCTTCCTTGGTTTGGACTGAAGAAAGCGCAGAGAATCTGTTTCTCACTGAAGAGTTTGAAACAGGAAATGGGTTTTGTTGGCCAACCGGTGCGGTCAGTGCTCAGTTGACCCAACTGAATGTTTCCCTGAATGTCTCTTACTGCACTTGGATTAGCCTTAAAGACAGATTTATTTAAATAAACTCACTTATTTCTAAAACAGCTCACCGGGCTTTAGTGTGATGAACTTGCATCTGTGATGTTTGAGTGATATTATTGAAGTAATATTAGCCGTCTAGTGAAGTCATCCTGCTGTATCTTGTGGTACAAGTTTAGCAACGGTTGTACTAGCGAAAGGTCACTTTTGAATAAAGTCAATTATCTGGCTTTATTAAAGAAAATAATGTTTTTGCTTTCTTATTGAATAATATTTGCACTCTTTGACCAATGATACTACTACATGCAAAACTGAAGAGAAAAACAGCCAGATACACTCCTGTTTATCTCTCTGACACGATCATACAAACACACTTGCAAATTGTTAATCGAAACTTTTACTTTTACCTGAATAAGTGTTTGTTTCCAGTTGTTTAACCAGACAGCAAATCATTGATGGTTCACGTCTTCATACAACAGCTTCAGCTCCACAATCTGAGACTCATTTGTTGCCATTTGGCATTTTTTTTATATTATTAGAAGAAAATATTCAGTTATGTAATTGTTTTTACTTTCCATCTTGCAGCTGTCGCTCGCTGCTAGTCTGCCTTAAACCAATGTTTTTATTAGCTGTATGATTTAATAAATATATAATAAACAGCATTTGATATTTGTAGTTGTTTGCGTCTTTTTTATGTTAGTGACAAATCTTAAGAAAACAATTTGTTCTTTAGCCAAATGAGTGTGTAAAACAATTAGAGCTTTTCTTAGAAAATTGCACAGGAAATCAGCGGGAAACTTTGAAGTGATTTAACAGTGAGTCAAAAGCTTAACACTTCGAAGTGTTTATGAGAAGAGGGTTGTTGAGTAAATCACAAAACTGCTTCTTAATTGTATAATTGTATTAAAGAATTCATCGAAATTGATTGACAGCGTTTTGTGTACATGTATAACCGTGTATAGTAAGTAAAGGTCGCCCTCTGGTGGCCGAGAAATGTCCATACAGCACAAATACTGCGCTGCGGAGACTCAAGCTACGGTAATAACTACGGTAATAACTTATTTTTTGACATGTCAAGTTAAACTAATATGGTTTTTAGAACATATTTCATGGTAGTTATTTCACGACAGTATTTAAGAACGCATCATGTAAATCATTCAGTCCGATTCATGTTTTTACATCTATCTCATCTGTCTCCTGTGTTTAACAGTTATAACCGCATCATTCACAAATGAACCGAAAAGCAGAAGTATTTTTTTAAGATTTCAGTCTCTGTGGGGATTCTGTGTACTTTGGTCTAATATTATTGTTATCTTTTCTGTGAGGGTGGATGTCGAAATGAAGTCTGTTCTCCGCAATGCAGGAACAACACAGGGTTGATGTTGCTTTTAGCTAATATTAATCTCAGCTGAATAATGAGACTGTTTCAATTTCTGAAACTGTTTAATTTCTGTTGTTTTCACCACCTCAGCTTTCCTCAGAGAAAACTTAATGATGTTTATACTTTAAAACGATGAACTTCTAAAGTGTAAAGGTTTTAAAGTCTGGAATGATTTCATTTGTTATCAGAACGCCTGTACTGGTTATGTGACTTATGCAATGGCCATCTGTCTATAAACCACAACATTGCGGGGTTATTTTACGAATGTTAATTCAAATTAAAATGAAACCAAACTGAAAGGTAAGGTAAACACATCGTGCTGAACACTGATCTGTCATGTATTTGCTCAATGACTGATTTTGTTCGTTTTTAATAATAAAAAGTAATGGATTGCATCTTTAAACGTGGGATATTTTCATATTCGAGTCCTTGGTGTGGTGGAGTTATATAACCACAAAATAAACAGATTGCAATGAAACAGTCTTATTATATTACTCGCTGCTTAAACCCCCAAAACCACACTGCACTTTAAAAACAGATGCAGGTTTTACTTTTAACCCGTTCTGCCCCTTTTAGACACTCATGAATGTTAGATTTAAACATCTCAAATCTCTCCCAAAATTATGATGTTTCATTATGCAATTGAGCTGTAAGTGTTCATTTAGATTAACCGTGTTAAACGATTTCTTTCTTTAAAGACTTAAAGATGAGTTGTTCAGTACCTAGAGCATTATCTTGCTGGGTTTAGTGGTGATAAGTCTTTTTAGGTCCTCTTTATGACTTTTATACTGGCTTTCTTCCCGACTGAAATTAAATTTTATAGTAAAATACTATTAAATGAGTCTGGGACGTTTTAGATATAGGCATTGATGCATCTCTGTCCCTGACAATATCTATCCCCAACTCCATAACTGCAATTCTGTGAAGGTAACAAATTATTCAAACTTATCGTCCATATAAGCACTATGGCTCAATGTATGCTAACCACTAGGCCACAGTTCCAACCGAACATGAACTGAAGTGTTTCCTTTTTTATTATCAACTAAAATGTCACTGATGTGATGTCACAGCTTCCGTTTAAAGTTTTTCTATTGTAATAGACTATTTTTTTCCAAGCCGAAGCTTTAGACTAATCTAAAAGAAAATGTATAACTATTTTAACTGGAATCAATGTTTCATGTGCATGTATTTATTTTTTCGCTATGGGGAACAATAAACCCCTTCAGGAAATCTAAAGAGCAGTTATCAGGGTGTTAAACTGCTTTATTGTGTGATAATGACCGTCTCACTGTACATTATCTCTTACGTTACAGAAGTGCAACTTCTGTAATTAGCACTTTGTTCTCAAAGGAAGTGATTTTAGATGTGTGATACTAAATCACTCTGTTATTATTACTATATCCTATCAGTACTGTTAACTTCCAGCATGCTGTGAAATCAAATGATGACGCTAGTTTCCATGTAACATTGATAAATGGGCAATATATTATATATTTAGATGGACCACTGTTTTCACATATTGCTGTGTATACTCAGTGGTTTTGTGCTTGTGTGTATGAATACTGCAATATACTGCAATACCCAGAAGTGAGTGTTCTGGCTGAAGTCGATAGGTTCATGCACGCCACTCTCCTCCAAGCCTTTAGATGGCGCTGTTGTACCTCACCTGTGATGATGCCTCAAACAGACACAGCAGCTGTTGTAGGTAATTGAGTTGTTTGTTTGAGGAGTGGACAGCTGAGTGTTGTATGTGTTACTGACAGAGACAAATGTGAAGATGTTAATTAGGTATTAGGGGTCTTGGCCTACACTTGTTTTTGGGTGTTTACTAGCTAATTCATCTGCTGCCTTTGTCATGTGTGCAATAGTGATTGTCTTGGTGTTGTTTGGATCTGTGTCAGGGTTGATGGCATGTTTAATTTAATTTCTGAGCAAAGTGCTTGTGTATCCCCTCCTGCTTCTCAGATTTTTCTCATCCAGTAATCTCACGTATATCTCCTGTAGAGTTTCCTAAGAGACTTTAAAACACAAGTCAGAAATCCAGTATAGACCTACACATCAAAGCTGCTATCTGTAACTTTAGTCTCTTTGAAACATAAAAGATATTACATACTTTTCTTTATATATGTTTAAGTCAAATTAAGCATTTCCAAATGAAGTGACATTTCCAAGGAAAGCCAACACTGACGTTTCGCAGAATTTCGGACCCAACAGCTCAAATTATGAATAATGATTATTATAAAGTTACAGATGCAAATTTGAGTAAGAAGACAGTTTTAAACACATTGATCTGTTATATACTTTCTTAATAAGTGATTTTGGTTTATTTTTAATCAGAATCAGTTACAGCTTGCACATTTAAACTATTATGTTAGCTATGTGATCCACATTTTTAGCTCTGTGTTTTACAGTGTCAAAAATTGAATTTGTTTATGTATAATTTTATTATTTCTTAAGGGTTTAAGAACAAACAGCTGAGACAACGTTGATAGGTCAATCACACACTATTAATTGTCCTCAGTAACAACATGTTCCTGTGGGTTTGGCTGTATGTGCTTGGTACAGTACAGCAGTGTTAGCAAGTGAAAAAATAACATATGAACAGTTAGCAGAATAAGTTTGGGTTTACAGGAAATATCAGTGAGTGGTCGTGTACATCTCAGTACAGTAACAAGAGCCATAATTACACTGTGCTCTGATTGCCACTCTAATCAGTGACTGATTAAGTCTTCTGTCCTGAGCTCCAGGTTTGTCTGAGTCAATGGCCCTGCTGTACTCTCCTCTGGGCCCCTTGCGGTCACTCTGATTGGGTTTTAATTTGCCGGTCAGGGGTTGGCGTTAGTGCTTCATTAGCTCAGTGACCGGTTGAGTTATGTACAGCGCCGCTTTCTGCTATTGATCGGCGATTTCCAAAACAAGGTCAGTGTGAGGAGAGACAAGGAAATGGATTCATCAACAGCCAATAGTGCCATAGCTGCAGACGAAGTTACCTGCAGACCTTAAACATTTCCATCAAACATTTGATTCCATCATATATAACATTTACAAAATGTAACTTTAGTATATGTAGTGCAATCACAAAAATTACTTTTATCTCTGACAAGAAAACAGACCTAAAATAAAATGTTGACTGATTTTCTTCTCAGGAGTGTGTGCAATTGTAAAATGCTCTGTACAATGAGAACTTTCCTAATATCAATCGAATGCTACATCTGTAAGGAGACTGTAGCTAAGACGGCTTGCAGAACTGCTCAGACATAGACTAGAATATAGATATGACTGCAATAAGCAAGCTTGATTTCTTATTCAACTGTTTTAGTAGGACGTTCTGTAGGCCTTTGTGAAGGCGGTGGCACATAAATGCCTGAATGGAAATCACATAGGTCTGCATGCCTTATGTTTTTGTCTATGTAGAATTTATGTGGAAAGAATTGAAGCATTTTTAGATGTTTCATGATCAAGCAACTTTTGGGAAACATTTAAAACTCCAGTGTGGATGGTGAACCTTTCAAAGTGAAAACAGTTTTTAAATGTTACAATAAATGTAGACCTGGCTTCAGTTGCTGCCACGGTTTGAGTCTACAGACAGATGATGTAATGATGTCTGAGGTCTCTGTCTTCATTTTGTTTCAAGGCCTGATGGGAGTTTACAGTGTGTTTAGGAAGTAGAAGAGAAGGGGAGAAGAAAGGGACAATGCATGTCTTATCTAATACAACGTGTCATACACACAATGCAAAGGTGTGAGATGTGTATGTGTGTCATGTTGAAACCAGAGAGCTGTTGCCCAGTCAGAGTAGAAAGACAGATGATGGACCCTGAGTAAGATGACAACACATTTTTCCTGTCGTTCATCTCATCACCTTCTCCATCGAATGCTGTTCTTCTCACCAGAACGCACAGATACACTCCACCTGGGCCCTCAAGGTCCCATACTTCCTCTCTCCCTTTCTCTCTGTTTTTCTTCTTTATATACCTCTTTACCTTCTTTCCTCACAGAATTCTCTACCTCCCTCATATTTCCTCATTTATCCACATTCATTCATCCCAATTAGCTGCATGTTCGCATTTATCTGTTTTGTCTTGTGGGTCGTATCTCCTCACAATTGAATTCCTCTCTGTTCACTGGATTCTCAAAGTGATGCTTCATGCTGTTTGCATGGCTTCCATGGCGTCGTCCTGAAGTGATTTAAACTCACAGAGCCTCCTAAAAAGTGTCCAGAAATTAAATTATAATTACTGAGTCCAAAACAAAATTTTGATTTGGAAGCCCACGGTACTCTAGTAATCCACTAAACCTAGTAAGCAGCCCAGAGAGGCAGGATTTTGAGGCATAATAGGTGCACTCCTGAAAAAAAGGCTGTTTCAAAATGTAGGCAACTTAAAAGTGTTCCAAAGTTACTTATGAGGTTCTGTGACCAATAGAATGAGGCCTCACAATGCAGGCGAATCATCTCGCTCCAGAACACAGATTATATTGCAGAAAATTACACAGCCCAATTACTGAGAGCTAATGACTTTTGCGTATGAGTTGCAGTGTTTTAGCAAGCAAAGATTTCTGTCACAGATGGTGTCCTCACT